>JAODLI010000005.1:1169718-1183362 GCA_027575585.1 Percopsis omiscomaycus | reverse complement strand
GTCTCTATCCCTTTTTTCTCCAGGTGTATTTGATAGAAACATTGTCTGTGACACTGTGTACAGTAATGCTTTAGACTCTGGTGGGGGTTGATTTTTCAATGATGCATTCAGCTTTCTTGTCTGACTGATTCATCTAACAGTCTCCCCGGTTGTGTGTACACACACACAAACACACACACTCATATACAGCTCATGTAAATTGCTTTCAATGTGGATTAAAACGGTTTTAAAGTGCTTTTTTAAAGCTTCAAAATAAGTGGTTGGTTACTTCAGTAGATTGCCTGCGTCTGTATGTCACTGTTTGTTGGTTTCTACCTTGTCTTATTCCTAGGTCAAAGGAGCGGTGTTTTACAAGGGCAAATGGTAGCAGAGAGAGACAAACTCATTAGAGGGCCTCTACATCTGTAATGGTACTTACACTACTGGGATGGAGGATACATCGTAACCTTGGTGCCTAGCTAAAGCGCAATAATTTACTACATCTGTCAACACAGGAGATTTTTAGGTTTTCCCTTTGATAATACCATTTGAAGTTATGCCATTATTCCTCCCTTTTGTGTGACTAGATACAAAAATATATAGAGGTCTTGAGATGTGAATATTTGTCATGAGTTATTTTAGATGTAATATCTGTGAACGAATACCTCTTCAGGTACAAATCGAAGTTTGAATCAATTTTTTTCTGTCAAATGAGACAGCACTGCACTGTAATCTCGGATGACAAATCCCTCTTATTCACTTTGCTATTTTCCTCAAACAAAGACGCCCAGTCGAAGTTGAAGCAGTCCTTTTTAAGCAGCCTTATAAGCTGAGTGTGTCCGCATGATTCACTGCTCCTGATTGCAGTGTATGTCATGGTTTTCCCCCAGCTGGGCTGCCTTTTTTCCATTCCGTAGTTTTAGCTACACAACATCTGGTCAGTGTGCAACACCCCAAGCTTGCTCTGCTAAACTTTGAGAGGTTCCGTATGTCCGGCTTGTGTAACTTAGTGGACTAGTTTAAATACCGGTAGTTAACAATAGTTTAAAGATCAAAGTCATCTGGATGGTTTATAAGTTTATAATTGTTGACATTCTAAGTGATGCACTTGAAATGTTTCCTCCTGTTGGATTCAGATGTGTGGTGCACCAGAGGGATCCCACATGTTATAGAGGCTTTTCTTGCTGTTCAGCTGTAGCTAAGGTCTTCTCTGCCAAAAATGTGTGCTGATCGGAGTAGAAAAGAGGCGTCGTAGGCAGAGCAGGGTAGGAGGGTAGGGCACAAGAAGCTGGGGGCTTGTGGGGGAGGGATGGGTGGGTGGTAAGATAAATGTAGTGGTGGGACAGGCTCATGGTTGTTTGTTGTTAGGGGAGAGATGGAAAGAGAAAGACAAGAGCAAGGAAGCTTTGGATCTGAGTTCAAACTGCAGGCTGTGTTTAGGGGGAAGGAGCAGGAATGTTCAGTGGGAACGGAGATGCTCTGACATGTTGGGAGACACACTTGATCCTTGAAGGATTTATCGACCCCGTAAGACTGTATGATGAAAATATCCCGTAAGTAAAAAACAAACCAATTGTTACTGGGACTATTAGATACTGCTGTTAAGTTCAGGAACTTTTAATGAATGTGGTCACTTAAAGACCTGTCAGAATTTGAGGAACTTGTGACTTGTATACATTCACCATTGTTCAAACTAGTGTGCTACAGTGTGTGAAGAAATATGCTACATCTTAACTGATACAGTTCATACAGTAACAACACAGGACACGTTGTATAACACACAAATTGTTGACTTCTGGCCACTTTAATAACATCTAACATGTAAATGTCATTATTAGGACCAGGCATAAATCAGCTGAGCTATCCTAGTGTGCCATATCTTTTTCCAGGGAACAGTGTTACGCACCATGCCTATGGTTGCATGACAAGAGGTTCCTAATAGTGAACATTACATAAGGCGAACTGTATAGTAAAACTATGTTGTTTTTCTGCCGCAGTGTACTGCTACACACAGTCTACGCTGGCAGTACACTGCTGTCGGGTATCCAACCCATTGTGTCAGAATGGTATTGGGTTGCATTCCTTTGTGTCCCTGCAATTGTATACTGTACGCAGTTTTTAAGCTGTACATTCTTGGTGGTAAACAGAGGTTCTTACTCTCTGGAACGCTGCCCGTTCAACCTTTTAACATGTAGGAGATTTCCTTACAGTAAACATAAGAGGACAAAATGTCTCAGTATAGTATTACAGAATGCCGAACAGAGAGGGATTCCCAGCTCATGTTTCGTTTTCCCAATATGGCCCAACATGCGGCTGGGGGACAGAAACGGGACCTCGCAGCTCTGTGCGGTATGTGGTGCAGTGGAATAATACTGCTCTGATATTATCCACCTGGGACGGCAGTCTGGGTGAGTGGGAAGCGTTTTTACCTGCCAGTGCCAAAGGTGGGAAGCTCACAGCAGCTAGCGGGCGCAGACATATGTTTACTCTAACAGTAGAGCCTCACTATCACTCTCACATGGGTTGAGGGAGCAGTCGATTTTTGTCAGTCAAGGACGTGCTGAGAACTGTTAATATTTATTCAGTCAGAAGACCAAAGTCACTTTTTATTGATTTTAAAAATAAATGTCCCCGTTTGGCACAAAGGTGAGTAACATGTTAGGGGTTTGATGAGTCAATTGAAAATCTGATATTTTCACCTCTAATGTTCTGGGATATTTTTTATGTTGAATTACAGTGTTTTAGTTTGATTGTGACACAAACAGCATGTGAAAATGCCCCAGATGCATGATGGGGTACTTATTAGCGGTGGACCTTTTATATGATTTGTGACAGTGAGCTTGTAATTAAGAGTGGAGGGTATAGCTTTTATGCTGCCCTGCCAGGACATAATATTTACACGACGTCCATAATCCAGAGTGCATCGCCAACTAAACTGTTGCTGGCTACAGGTATATGATACATGTCATTGGGACATTTGCCATTTGCGTTTTGACTGGGTAAAACTTTTTTCTACTGTTTTTTATAATATACTGTATATATGAAGAAGAGTTTGAAAGAGCTCCAAACCCTGTATTATAACTAAGTAAGAATTGTTGCATCCAGTATATAATTTAAACTCACAAGGACAAAAGGTGTTGCTGATGTACAAAAAAATATTCTGCTTATATAAATTGTACTGCATTTTGAGATTTGAGGATTTCACTATTTGATTGTTAGAAGGTTTTACCACTGAAATCTGCATCTCTATGGAAGAAGGAACGACATTTTCTCAGTAGAGGAGGATGTGCGTTGCCTTATTAGTGTCCTGTCCAGGCAGTAAATGGTCCCCAGCTTATTTAGCAGTGACGGTGCTTTGTGAATGTCTCCATTTTCTCTCCCTGTCATCAGACTCGGGAACATAGAGACGTCCTGCTCCCTAGGTTAACAGGGTCAGTATAGGGTCACTCCTTCAAGGGAAAGGCACTCAGACAGCTGGTGTGGACAGATGTGAGCCTGCAAGGAGCCAGCAGGGCTTTGATCCTTTTGAGAGAGATTTTATCTGTATGAAATCTACAAGGATGTAATATTTGTTTCCCCCCATATGAATAAAGATTAGTTTTCAAGTCGGCGACCTCTGAAAACAGTCACCGCTATCCCGGGCACCATAGAAAAATCGTTCTTGTTATCTTTTTACTTCAACAGCACCGTATTGGATATATAGTCCCTCTGGCATTGTGCAGCTACCAGCAGTGCTGAGCCTTTGTGTTTCATTTTTTCCTTTTTTTAAGATCGTTCTTTGAGGTTATATCACATAAGCATAGAAAGTTGTGTAAGGGCTCATGTTGCTCCGTGTGAGAATTAGGGAGCAGGGGCACCCCAGACCTGTCAGCTGACCCAAAGGAAGCACAGGGTGGTCTTCACATCCAATATATCTCAAAGGAACCAAGCTCAAGGGCTTTCGTTTCAGTATTATTTATTTAATGCTTTTCTTCCACATCTTCTGTATAAGAATATGATGGACAATATAGCACGGGGGATTGTGTTGTTGAAGCAATTCTGATAACAATGCTGTCCATTCCTGTGTCTCCGTATAAGTATACACTCTGTTCTCTTTCAGAAATTGAGGCAAAGGAAGCGTGTGACTGGCTGCGGGCAGCAGGATTCCCCCAATATGCTCAGCTCTTTGAAGGTAATACAAGCACTCAATAAACTCCGACATACATTCATCACAGAGAAATTGGGGAAGTAGTGTTTATGCAATGAACTAACACACCAATAAAAGCAATACGCGAGGAACTAAAATGGCACTTTTATTGCTTCTAAAGTCGGTTGTGAAATTAAATACTGCAATTTATAGCTTGGACGTGGGCTTTTTAAAACAATAATCTAATTATAAACACAGTCTCGCCTTGTTTCCTGTAGTCCAACAAGAAATGCTGAAAAGAATCAAGGAACCTTAGGTGCTTTTGAGTTTAATAAAAAAGATAGAGGGGTTATATAAACATGTTCAGGACACTCAAATAAAGAGGTCATGGGAAAAAAATATTTTATCATTGTTTAAACAAGCTCCGCTCCCTCTTCTTTGCCAAGGATTTAATATTTACAGTTCTGTGAATCGTTCGGCGACAGGAATTTTAACTAGAAAGGCAAGCACAAATCTCGCTGTACCATCAATACAGTCATGGTTGCTAGAGTAAAACCAAAAATGGTTAAATAACGTGTAATGCTAATAATTGTATTTTACCAATGACATTTTTGTCAATAGAGAATAGTCCAGAACTGTTACTCACTGTATTGTTTTTGTTTTATTTATAAATCTTTTTATTGGAACTGTCACTGTATTTTAAAAGACTTAAATACAGCTCTGGAAAAAATTAAGAGACCACTGCACATTTTTTTGTTTCTCTGGTTTTACTATGTATACCTTTTTATTTATATTGAATATATTTATATTTATATTGTAGTTTTTTTTAAATAATATTTCAGCCAATTTTCTAGTTCGGCATGTTCCTCATTGTCGGTTTGCACGAAACTTGGCAGATTGACAAACATTGATCCTATTAGGGCAAATCTCTAGCGCCACCAACAGGTAGAAATTGCATTTTTAAAAGGTCATATCTCGTTCCAACTTTAACCTATAGAGCTGATTAGGGTGGCATATGATTCCTCTTCTCATGCTCTAAAACTTTGCAATTGAAACTATTGACTTCGGTCTAACTAGAATTTCTAATTTAATTTTAATCTCCTCCTAGGACATTTGTCCAATTTGAACGGTTCTATAGACTCCAATAATCAAAGTTTATTCAAAAAATTCTGAAATTCAAAACAAAATGGCTGCCACAGATGGAAATGTTTTGGCTGCAACATTACATAAACAGGAAGTGGGCGTATCGTATCTCTTAGACAGTTGATCCAATCGCAACTAATGCCGCTTTTCCACTACATAGTACCAGCTCAGCTCGAACCAACTTGACTTGCCTTTTTTTGGTTTTCCATCGGGCGAAAGTAGTACTGTACCTGGTACCTGGTACTTTGTTTTGTATTACCTCCATCGAGGTCTCAAGAGAGCTGAGGCCGATTGGTTTGAGAGAATCATTACTGCGTCATTGCGCGACACAGGACACAGGTTAGTATAGTGGCCACAATTATATTTACCTTTTATTAAATGGCAATCCCCAAAACCACACTGTGGCCAATCAAGGAGGCGCATACGTTTGTTTTGATCCAGTGAGAGCTGAAAGAGGCAATACGGGTGACAAGAAGGTCTATCAAGAAGTCTCTGAACTGCTGGCCGCACACAGCTACCAAAGGACATTCCAACAGTGTAGAGAAAATAAAACTTAAAAGTGACTACAAATCTATAAATGACCACCAGGAGTGGTTCAAACAATGGCGTTGCTAAGACAGACAGCTACATTGAGGGTGTATCTGCAGTGGAAAACTAAGTACCTGGTACCAAAAGAGAGTAGAGTAGAGTCGAGTCGAGCCGAATTGAGCTGGTACTAGTTGATAAGCGCCACAAATGTAAAACTCAACATCCATATTCTCCACTAAAGCTAACCACACGTGTTTGATCAATTTGGCCTCATAGGGGCGCTATACCAAAAACCACACAAAAATGTTAAAATATCACAGACTGTGTGTCCAATTTCAACAAAACCAATGTCGAAACACTCGTCTTGGAAGCTTACATCTGCTCAAGAAGATGAAGTGGCCAAAGGGCGTGCTCACCACTAACATAAATGCTCCAATCAACTTTCAGGAACAATAGGGCAGGGTTAACAAACTCACAAGATCGTGAAACTTGGTCGGTATTAAATCCTAAAGGTCTGGATTAATTTGTAAATATTTTGTCCAGATTGGCCAATAGGGGGCGCTATAGTCAACAATGCAACATTAATATGGCAAGCAAAAATTCTCCAATCAACTTTCAGGAACAATAGGGCATGGTTAACAAGGTCACATGATCGTGAAACTTGGTCTGTATTAACTCCTAAGGGTCTATATTAATTTGTAAACATTTCGTCCAGATTGGCCAATAGGGGCCACTATAGTCAACAATGCAACATTTATATGGCAACAGCTAACATACCATATGACCTATAGCCATGAGCTTGGTGTCAAATGATGTGTCTCCTCATACTGAATTAAATCATTTGCATTTCCGATATTACGGATTTAATTAAAAACTCTCTTTTTCTATCTCCTCCTAGGCCATTTGTCCAAATATCATAATCCTTAGTTTGTTGGACTCTTTAGAACTCCCTCATAAAAATATCTTTTTTTAAAGAATATTGAAATTCGGTATGGCCGGCACAGCCTGAAACCTAATCGTCTAGTTAGCTGCCTTGAGTAGAAGTGGCATGGCTCCTAAATGCTTAGTCCAATGTGAACCTAACCTGCATATTTGGACTCAACATGAAATTTGACATTGGAAAACATTTTTGATTTGGTTAAAGCAGGACAAACTGCCAGTCAACCAAACAACGTACCATTACTATTGCCTTATCTACTACAGTATACACATAAACACATTTAAAAAAAAGTCCACTTTACTGATGCCTGACTTGAGTCTCCGTGGTCTAGCTTAAGTCACTTGAGGACCCACACTCTAAGTTTGAAACTTGCGAAAGCGGCGTTCTATCTATCTATGTTTTTCTATATTTAAAAAGAATATATTTTTAATATTTATATTATTATTATTTAAAAGAAGTGTAGTGGTTTCTTAATATTTTCCAGTGTTGTATATAACCACCCAACAAGAACAGGTCCAGTCTTTTTTGAGCTCTGTGCTTTCACTTATGTGAATGTGCTACACTTTTCCTAAAACTGCACCACATAAATACAGTGGAATGTCCGATTCCAAGGGACTGGATTTAGTCTCTTAAGTTATGTAAGAGGGATCCCATACCCAAAGCTAGACGTAATGCCGGCACAGGTCTGAGCACTGTTATTAGGGCAAACCCTGTCTTGCTTCATTAACGTCATCAAGTTCAAAATAAATTCTTTGCTATACTGCAATGTATTGATCTTCTTTGCCTTCTTTTTTTTACCTTGTATTATTAAGTCAATTATATGTAAGCATGGTAATGCTAACAAGAAACCACACAAATGTTAAAACCTAATTTTAAAACGGGAACCATCAAAACCTTATTTTTAAACAGGACCCATTTCTAACCTATGTCATTTTTTTCTTCAGATTCCCAGTTCCCTATTGACATCAGCCCTGTGAAGAGAGATCATGACTTTTTGGACAAAGATCTTGTAGAACCTCTTTGCAGGTAACTAGTTAATGGGTGCTTTAGATTAACATACTGTATGTTGGTTTACAATTGACATTATCCCACTGTTCATATGCTCTGATTCAAAGCTAAAATACCCCCTCGCCACCCACACACATACACATGCTGAAACCTCTAATTACATGACACATAAACACAACACCATATAAATTTCATTTTCTAAAGATGACGTCTGAAGAATGTATTGTTGGCGACAACATAAACAATATGTGGTTTGATGGCTCTCTGCCTCGCAAGACCTTTTGTGTGTTTCTTTAAACTGAAATGAAAACAGTACGTTCGTTACCAGTTACTATGGAGACTCTTCTGAGAGGAAGGCGGGAGGCACATGAGGAGTGCTCAGTATACCGTGCCTCTAAACAACCCTAAAGCAACTCATCTAAATTCCAATCTAGTCTTGGGCTGAAGAGATGACATTAGGAATTAGGTCCATGACTCTCTTATATGTGATTGGATTATTATTCTGTGGGTCACACTGCAAGCATCTGGTGTGTAGAAAAACACCACTGTAATGTAATTTATACAATTTAAATCGATAGATATTTCCTGCCCTGTCAGATGTTTGTGTAATTAACATCCTATTAAAACTGCTGTATTCAAAACTCTTGAGATCTGTGAAGACCCCTTCCCACTAGAAGGGTCCCTATAGCTACAGTAAGAACCATGGGAACTTGTTTGGCTCTCATCCTATCAGTTTACAGAGGATGGAAGCTATTCTCCAACTTTGGCTTTGTACTTTTACAGAGTTAGCTTGAATGTGTGAAAAGCTGTGAGCAATAACTGGAGACTTAAATGCTTGGGGTTATTTTACCACAATAAATCCCCAGTTTCCTGTGTGTGAGATGCATGTATATTTCATGTCATACTGTTGGTTGTTTGCTGTTGTAAACGGTTTGTGACCTTACTTTTTCACAGTTTGCCCTCACACCCACACACCTATATTCCCTAGACACATAGTCCCAGGGATTTTCTGTATTGTTTATGGAAAATATTTTAAAACTTTCTATTGCTTGTCTGGAATCGTTTTAAATACTTAGGTTCAGGAAATCTAAACAGTTCTTCAGAGGCATAGCTTTTGTGCTACATTATAGGTTTTAAGCTCAGCAAAAATGTGTGGGTATTTTTCAAGTACTGTATGTTTATGTAAGCTTTCTAAGCCTCTTTGTATAATGTGCAAACCCACACTTCTCATGTGAGTTCTGTTAAATATTAAATGCACCCAGCTGAAAGGTCCTGGGTTCAATCCCCAACATGCCCGACCTATCTGTAAGCATCCTTGAGCAAGAGAAAAAAAAGTGGGAGGGACAAATGCCAGATTTTGAAATGTGTGTGTGTGGGGGGGGCGTGTTCCTCCTATCTATAATGGCTCATACGCCCATGCTAACAGCACACAGGAAGTGAGCTCAATGCATATCAGTATTACATTAAGAGGCTGGTGGGTGGGAGCAGGCTGTGTAACTCCCTGGAACAGAAATGTAGCTGACTTGTCAATTAGCTGGAGAAGACCACCATTCATGCCACTTATTTCAGTTATATCATATCCCAGGAGAAAGAATCCAGAGTTACCAGGCTTCATTACGTTTGAGCTACCGTGACTGTTACCAAGCCCTGTGTTTATTTCAGGGACCGGCAGTTCATTCATCCATAAGATGAAAAATTAAAGTCAGTTGCAGCCTCGCTGTCCTTCCAACAGGCTTAAAACATACAAATCTACACAACAAGCAGTGGCCCTATATTGTTGAACTTGACACTGGAAACCTCTTAAAAAAACCTACATCTGCATCTTTAATCGGGACTAACTGGACGGGACAAACTGGATTGAAATTAGGATATTGTGATGTTTCTTCCATTACTTGACCAAATCAATCTTGATTTTGGTGTCATTGATTTTTCAGACGCCTGAACACCTTGAACAAGTGTGCATCTATGAAACTAGACGTGAACCTTCCTAAGAAGAAGGTAAGTTAAGAATCTACTTTACTTTAATTTGGTTGATTTTCAATTTTCAAAGAATGTCAGTGTTTTTCTTTGTAAAAGGAAAATGTGTTTCAAAAGCTTGACCTATAGTGTATGTTGCTTGAAGATGTTCCACTGTACCCTGAATAGACTGATAACCTGGATATTGTTAGATACAGTATTAATAATGATATTGCATATTTGCATGCATTTACCCCGGTATCCCCAGTGTTATTTGCTTACACATATCGCCTTAAGTACAGTAATGTATCTGTTCCTTGCAAACCTAAACTTTCTTCATTCTATTAACCTAACCTCTATTTTTGAGAGTGTGCCATAGTTTGTCTATACATATATTTAAGATATGATCACTTTGTTATTTTTATACTATAACATATGCACTAATTTCATTTAGGCCTATTTATGGGAATCAGATGTCTGGAGTTATGACATTCTCGTAAATGGTTGTTTAATGTTATTAGTTCGGAGCAGAACATCCTCCAGCTATTTCTGGCAAACCTGTTTACGGTTCTTTTTCAGTCACAGTCTGTGTGTATGTGATGCAATACACACGTAATATTTTGTGGCCTTCTGCACTAGCTGTGAAATTTACACAGAGTTCAAAGCATTGTTGTATGTTTTTATCTATTTTGAGAATACATTCAAGCAAATAATGGTTGAAGATAGCCTATACCTATATCTATAGGAGAGAAGAACATAAAAAAAGGATTTGATGATATAAAAACAATAATACATTTTTAAGGTTGCCTTCATAACTGCAGAATTGCACAACATTAAATGATTAGATTTGTATTTTATGGCTTCAAATTATTTATAGACCTGAAAATTTGTTTTCAGGTACAGTTATTATTCTTACAAAATCATCATGTACCCCATGTAGTACCTCCAAGTACCCCTAGGGGTACGCTCAGCCCTATTGCCTGCTGTATTGTATCTAATCAATGGTTTGATGACACCTACATACATGTGTGCCTATCGTTAGAGTGAAGACTCGGATGAAGAAGACCTGTTTGCGATCAGCGACAAATGGACGTTTGAGTGGAGCAGTCGCCGCTGGTCCAGGCTGCAGGACATCACCGGTCTGCTGGGGAAGCGCGACGAGGGACGCCCCACCGGGGACAGCCCCCCCCTGAGGACCGGCACCAGCAGCGAGAGCGTTCTGACCGACCTGAGCGAGCCCGAGGTCTCCTCCCTGCACAGCGAGAGCAGCGGGGGGAGCGCCCACCGGTGCTTCAGCACCGAGGACTCGGACTCCGCCGCCATGCCGGACTCCTCCTCCCTCGCCCACCTCCGCCTCCCCCAGGACATCCCCCACTACGGCAGCAGGGCAGGCCGCGTCCGCGCCAAGGACTTCCTGAAGCGCATGGAAACCCTGCGCTCCCGGGGGACGCTGGGCAGGGGCCGCAAGTCGCCGGTCATCAGCTCCCCGGTGACGCAGCAGCCGGAGGCCCAGGCCCCGAAGGAGGCCCAGGCCCCGAAGGAGCCCCGCTGCGTGGAGCTCACCAACGGAGACGGAGGGCGTCCCGAGCCGCCGTCCTCCCTGCCCCCCCAGTCGAGCAGCGAGGGCAGCAGCCATTCCAGCGGGAGCGCCGTGAGCACGCCCGCCCTGAAGGAGCGCAAACCCCACCGCGCCGACCACAAGCGCAGCGGCATGTACCTGGAGGACGTGGACATCTTCTCGGGCCTCCAGGTGAAGAGGGTGGCGGACCAGAACCGCAGGAACGAATTCTGCTCCTACGAGGACTTGGTGGTCCACGTGCCCAAGGACCACAAGCCCGGAACCTTCCCCAAAGCGCTGTCCATAGAGAGCCTCTCCCCAGTCAACGGGACCTCCATCAACTGGCACACGGGCAGCATGCACCTGGACTCGCCCCTAATCCCGTGCAAGAAGGAGAGCGGTCCCGTCAGGCAGAACTGCACCCGGGGAAGCCGCATCAGCGTGTACGACAACGTGCCTGGGTCCCACCTGTACGCCAGCACCGGCGACCTCATCGACCTGGAGAAGGAGGACCTGTTCCCACACCTGGACGACATCCTGCTGCACGTCAACGGACTGCAGCAGATAGTTGACCGCTGGTCCCAGAACGTGCTGCCCGGTGGGGAGCGGGGGCGGGGCCGGGGCGAAAGGGAAGGCGACCGGTCCGCCAGTCGGATCACGCTGAACTTTGAGGGCAGCCACACATCCCCCAGCAACGGGGACCGGGACCAAGTGTCACTTCTGGAGATCGACTCCACTCAGCTCAGGGAAAGGAGGGACTCAGGCGTTGGCGCATCACTCACGAGACCCAATCGGTAGGCCTCACTGGATGAAACCATCCTGCAGTTGTAATCTCTGCCTCTAGGGTGTGCTTTGCTTCACAAGGCCAGGAGCCTGGGTAGCTCAGTTGGTGTGACATAAATGAAGTTGCCCGTGTTCGGATCATACCCACCCATGGGTCTTGTTCTGATTTGTTGAAGGTGGTCCAATCTTCTGCTACCGCCTGTGTTTGAAAATCACCATCAAACATTTTGTTGTTCTGATTTGTTGATGGTGGTCCAGTCGCCTGCTAATGATGAAAAGATGAACAATTTTCGATTGAGAGTTCCCAGTCTGATATGCAAGCTCTGTACCGTTGAGGCAGAGCTTTCAAAATCAGGATGGTTTGAACGAGGCTATAAAGCCTTATTGAAATAGCTGTGTAGTTATTTTCCAAAGTTATTTACTGGATTGCTATTGTGTTGCATTGCAATGAAAGGTACACTTAATTTGTGTCTAGATGACCCCTGTACTTGAAAGCAGTTACAAAAGCATTATTTGTTTTTATTTGAAAGCACGTGTTTCCTCCCCCAGTGCTGTGCATTAGTCACTCATCTCCACCCTTCCACCTGCAGTTCTCATAGGCTCACACCCTTCTCTACCTCTCCCCCTACAGCCACACTTTCTATGGACAGTTATGTTCATAATGTTCACAATTTCCTCTCTGCATGGACTTTTTGCAACTAGGTTACGGTGGCCCAGCTTCCAGATAGCCAATCGCCTCAGCCACTCAGTAGCTCCCCTGCAAATCACCAACCAATCAGCAGGCCAGCTGAGTTTGATGCAGAAGTTCTCTCTACTTCGTCTCACTGCCATCATGGAGAAATTCTCCTTGTCCAACAAGCATGGTTGGGCCTGGTGAGGATTACGTTCTTTTCTTTTTATTGAATATACGTTAATATAACAGCTTATTCCAATTATTTCATTTTTTTCGAAACTTCTAAACCTCATTCCATGCGAGTCATGACTGATATTTCTTCAACAGGTCTGTGCCAAAGTTCATGAAGAGAATGAAAGTGCCCGACTATAAGGATAAAAATGTGTTTGGCGTGCCTCTCATTGTGCACGTTCAGCGCTCTGGACAGCCTCTGCCCCTCAGCGTGCAGCAGGCCCTGCGATACCTGAGGAGTCAGTGTCTGGATCAGGTACGCCACAGTACAGGGGCTCTGTTACATAGGATAGGTCAACATACACCTAGCCTACAGATGGTATTTAGAAGTCTGATAGTCTGAGTGTGGTGCATGTTAAACCAGGCAACATTTCCGTTGCAACAGTGAGTGTGGCTGGACGGTACTGTTTGTATGTGTAAAAGGTGATCCTTATGTAGACCTGTCTAATGGCATTTGCAGCTACACTCCTTCATTGATTTATAGTGAGGACTCCTGCTTTAAGGTTTCCGTGAACCAAACTGAAGCATAAAGCATTTTTTTTTTAAATAAGTAATTCAAATCTGGAATGAGAATATCCACAATTTGAGTACATAATGAATCCATATACAATTTGCATATTGCTGTTAGGAAGCTGCAGTTAACACTTCCACCACACTTAAAAAATATCACCATGTTGAGTGTTTTTAAATCGCAGTTAAAAACACATCTTTTCAGACAA
>JAODLI010000005.1:1157837-1169618 GCA_027575585.1 Percopsis omiscomaycus | reverse complement strand
CACATTAGGGGAACATAGAAACAGACTAGGGGGAAAACAAGAGACAAAGACCAGGGAAAGAGGCAGGGTCGTGACAGCATCACTCTACTAAAACAGGAGTGTCATTGCGCTGACTTTGGACACAGAGCACTGCCGTCGCCCGCAAAGACCTCTGAGCGTCATACGCTTTTGCGGGGTCTTTATACTCCTGCAGTGCCCTGTCCTGGGCTGCGGAGTGCTGTCTCTGGACCTTATAGCTCTGGAGAGCCGTAATCGTGCTGATCGCTCATAGAAAAGAGTCTGCATCGCCTGACAGTGCACTGTTCTCAGACACCTGTGATTATTGAGTCATTAGCTCTGTGTTTAGCTTGTATAGCTCAAAACTGACAACCTCGCTATGAGTTATGACCTATTTGATGAGAAGATTAAGGGCTCTAGGGCCCTAGTTTTTCCGGTCAAGGCCCAAGTTCACGGTACAAGTCGGCGAGCCGCTCGACGAGGGCGCCGACTGGTGAAAAGCATGCACACTTCCCAATGGTCACGTGATCGTCCAAAGGGAGGGGAATAGAGGCGACCTCCAATTAGTCGTGTGTGAGAGGTTTCATTTTCTGTTGAATATGGGAGAGGTTATATTTTCAGTTGTGCATGTGAGAGGTTACATTGGGAGTTTGAGTAGTGTTCATTGGTATTTACTAATGAGTATGGGGTATTTACTAATGAGTATGAGATGTTTTTAGTTGTCATTGTGTAAGGTTTCATTTTTTACTAGTATGTGTGAGAGGTGTTAAGTTGAGAATGTGAGTGTATTTCAGTGGTGTTTGTGAGAGACAAAAGGTTTTCAATGGTGTGTGAGAGGTGAGTTAGAATTATGGTCTACACGGCCCCCCATAGCTATCTATTACTGATCACCTCGCGACCGAGCGTCAACCAGTGTCAAACAAATAGGTCCCCTGCTGTCGGCCGACATACTCTTGGAGGATTCCAGACTTAATACCCTGTTTAAAAAATTGTAATGAATCTATCAACTTTGTCAGTTGAATTAGTTATATGGACACCTTTAATAACCATGTGATGTAGAAAGGTGGGGGTAGATTTAGTCAATCTCTTAATCATATTGAGAGTCAGCAGGCTTAGAAAGAAAATAAGCCAGAATGAAGTCAATGTATAAAAAAAATCTCATTAACCACAGTGCGTTTTATAATCAGATTGAATGGTAGTTAAGGAATATTACATTTTCTATTCCATTTACTTTTTTATTTATTTAATTTATTTATTTAATAATTTAATAATTTAATAATAATAATAATATATCTGTTTCTCCCAGACTGAAAAATGTGAAGTTAAATTGGTCAGTTTTTACTAGAATGAACAGTTGACCTTATTATTGAATAATTTCCATTCTACACTGATCTTCCAAAGATGCTGATAATACTTAAAATACTTTTGAAATTACTTATCTAATAGACAATCCCTTATTTTAGACAAAAATGTGTTGGCATCCAGAGTTCCTTTTGTAACATAATTGTAACCTAATTTGTAACCTAATTGTGTGGAAGCCTTTGGCAAGGAATGAAAATGAAACCGAACCCCTGTAGATTGCACAATACCATTTTCCTGTCATTGTAATATATTATTTTCACAATGAATTTTAAAAATATTCAACCTAGCGCTCCAAAACAGATGTTTAATATTTTTAAAGATGTTGAGTCATAACATAACATTACTGGACCATAACTGCACCAGTAGCTTGTGAAATGTGTAACTTATGCTTCAATTGATGAAAACAGCCTAAATGTATTTTTCATACAGTGTTTCAGTACAGTATTTCTGTGGCAACTGTGCCACTTACTGTAGATTTTCCTTTCAATTTGATTTAGAAGTCAGCTTCTATATTTGTGTAATAGTAGTAGAAGTGCCTCTGTGATATAGTAGAATTATAAGTATAGTAGAATTTCGCACACAATGAACTCGACGTGTACAGTTAGAATTTAATTGAAAAAGTCATTATCTCCATCGAGACGCATTGGGAATACTTACAATGGATTTGCACCTATTGCCCTAAACCCTCTCCTCTCCGTAAATACAAAGAAATTCAAATATCTTCTAAAGAAATGTATCAATGACAGATGCGTTTGATTTTATGGCTTGTGTATTTTTCCCTTATGTGGGTGTCTATGAATGTGGGTGCATGTGGTTTGTCTTACTATCAGACTTGCTGGTGGACATGTTGGGGGTGATGGCCAGCTATTGCATCACAGTCAAAGAGCTGAAGCTCCTCTTCAGTATGCTGCGAGGGGAAGGTGGTGTCTGGGTAAGTGATACAGTAGCAGGGACCAGACCTGGTGGGACAGCACTGTGTGACTCAGAGTTACACTGCTGGATAGACAGCCATCACACTGTCACACTGGTTTGTTTGTTTGTTTGCTTGTTTATTGTGGTATTGGTAGTGTTACTGTTGTCAACTAGACCCTACAAAACCAAGACATTTAGGCTTGCTTGTTTGTTTGTTTGTTTGTTTGTATTTATTTACTTACTTACTTACTTAGTTGACATTACAGTAGTAGTAGTGTTATTTTTGACACCTGGGTGGGCCCTTATTTAGTTTGTTAGTTTGTTAGTTGGTACTGTATATGTGGGTAAGTGTCTATATATGTGTGTGTTTCTTTGTATTAACATTGTATTTTTGTTGGCTTTTTGCCCTGCAGCCAAAGCATGCAGTTAAACTGCTGTCAGTGCTTAACCAGATGCCCCAGAGACACGGGCCAGATACTTTCTTCAACTTCCCCGGCCGCAGCGCAGCAGTAAGCTTTTACATTTTTCCTTTCTCTGGTCAAATGCAATTGGATTAATACTGCACACACATACTGTAGATGTCAGTCATGTTGGACAAAGCTCAAAGTATAAAGAACTGTCATTAAAAGTCAATGACATAATCTGTGCTACTGGCCGTAATAAGGAGAATAAATAAATAAATAAATGAAGAGATGTTCATTTGTTTGGGGCGATAATTATAGCTCAACCAGGGGTTGACTTGGAGGGGTCGAGCTCTAAGTCGGCAAGCATTATCACTTTTGAAGTGTCTTTGAGCAAGCAATTGGATTACAACCAGCTCAAGAAATGGCTGACTTGCCTTGAGTAGGGATAGTAAAAAGATAATTTTCCTACAGGAGTCAATATATCATTATAGGTTTGCACTCGTCGTATGTAAAGAATCTGTACCCTGCAGAGAAATATTATACTTGTTTATTTATCTTCAGAGTAATTGCAACTTGAATAAGTCTATTAACATTAGTTAGTTCTGTAATTCATTTCTTTAGTCTGTGTTTAGTCAAGTGAATTTCCCAGCAGGATTAGTTGAACCTATTTGTGAAGCTGAAGGGCACCTTTTGCATATAGAGGCAAAAGACATTAATATTGATAATCATGAATATACCATTTAGACAGCTCAGTACAACATTGCTCTATCAGCAAAGCCACAACCCTTGACAACAAAACAAGTTAAAGACACTAATTTCCGCAGAATACACTCTGCTCAGCTTTCACAATGGAATACATGCTTTATAAAGAAGAAAGTTTTCATGAAAATTATTGTAGCGCACCTGAAACTATAACCTTGGTTAATAGGATGAACTGCCACAGAACAGCAGGCAATAAGACCATTCTGAAGGCCAGGCATGGTTATTTTTGCACATTTAATTTATTGCTATTGTTACAATTATGGCTATGATTTATTATAGCAGGAACATCATGAATTGTTTTGAACCCTAAAATACATTTTGTCCTCTTCTTAATGTTTATTTCTAGTTGCCTACAATGTATCTTTTGTTGGTTGATTTTATGCTACTTTTTTGTACTTTGCTTATATTTTATTTGAAAGCTGTATGATTATGTTTTTTTCTGCCTGCAGGCCATTGCTTTACCTCCAATTGCTAAGTGGCCTTATCAGAATGGGTTCACTCTCAACACATGGTTCCGAATGGACCCCTTGAATAATATCAATGTTGACAAGGATAAGCCATATCTTTACTGGTAAGTACAATAGCAAATACACTTTAATTCCTTTTGACAGTCTGATTAGGATAAAGAGATATTTTAAGTGAATTAAATGATTCGTTCAATGCCATGCACTGATTCGTTATTTAAAATATCTCTCTCTTGATTGCATTAAGTCTGCTATGACTTTCCTCGTTTTAGGAGACTGTTTCTGTTTCTAGCATTAGCAAATATCCTTTTGGAGGCGGGCTGTGGGCATATTTAGGGCCATGTCCATTGGTTGGGAGAACTGACCGATTCACTTAAGTAACTCTGACCGAATGCTTTTTCAGGTCTGAAAGATATATATAACCACCAACATTTATACCGACAAACAGAATATTCCGCTGGAACCTTCTACCCAACTGCGATTTATTATAATATTTTCCAGATTATGTTAGGACGTTGTTGTTATTTTTTTATACCGATACACTGGCTATTCAACACTAATGTAATGTGGTTGCTTAAAAAGCCAATTTATGTTATAGATAATGTGAATTATAACAGGGAAATGCAGAAAATTAGGCTACATTAATAAGGCCAGTACAAGCTGTACTTAAAGGTGGAGAACATATAGATAGGGATGTGTGAAAATAAGTAACGTTAGCATTGAATGTCTGCTTCGCAATCCCCATATACAGGCTCTCCAGAGGCTTTTGGGTAATTAGTGCTGAGATCAATACCCCAGAAGTGTAGTGTTTATCGGCTGTTGTTCAGGCTATCTGTGAGGCATCAGGCTATCTGGTGAGGGTGAGAAGCATTAGATAGAATTAGAAGGCATAGCAAATTAATGAAAGAGAGAAAGGATTATATAAAGTGGTATGGGTAGTGTGAGAAATTTTCAACATAGCTAATTAAATATGTGCTTGCTTTTTATCTTTCTTTTGACAGCCCTGTGGATCACAATATATGAATGACACAGGGAAAGACCAGAAACAGTATTGAAATGCCAACTAAGCCAAGTTATTTGTGCTCCCAGTGTCACCATGTTACAAGACAGACTAGCATCCTGTGCTAATCCTGTTTATGCATTCCTCTGAGTGGCTCACAGCACAGTGGCAAGGCCCGGAGAAAAAGGCTATTGCCCTTTCTCATGCTAAAGGATAAGGAGAGAGAGGTTAATCACCAGCGGGCATGTCCCCTGCCACAAGAGCTGGGGTTGTTGTCTCAGTGGTAGTCAGGTCTGGGACTTTATATATCTCCCTCTAGCCCTGAGCACACCCCCTGAAAAAAACATAATCTCTCAGCCTCAGCAAAGCAGCCATTGTTTGTTTCAGTTGATCCCAGTGGGTGGCAGTGGTTGGGGCTTTGAAGAAAGCAGGACAGGAGAGTGGTGCGAAGATGCTGTCCACACAAGGAGAAAAAAGATGGCTAGTGTTACAGTATGTTGTGAGAGTGTAATTGTGTCTTCTGGAGGCTGGTGTGCATTTCTTTTTTCTGTGTAGACAGACATTGGAGCGAGAAAAAGATCAGTGGAGACCAGAATTTTAGGTAGCTCAGCAGCGAGTATCTGGGTGTATGTAGTTTGTTCTAGCACTGCAGTGACTGCAGCGCCATTTTCTCTCTTCATCAGTTCCAATATTACAATATGCTCACCAATTGCTTTCTGTCAAGCTCAGAACATTTAGGAGTCCATAATATTTACACTTAATAATTTAATAATTACACCACAATTATTGGTTAGTTTGTGTATCAATGCCACAAACGGGGAAAAGGATAACATCCAGCGGCATTTAAATATCAAATGAATTAATGTATTTTATAAACTAAAGGTTTGAACCGTTAAGACTGTCTCCTGTGATGAGCTTGCTTTAAATATTTATTGATTTGAGAAAAATTTTACTCTATCCTACTTGTGGCAATAAGTAAATGAATAAATAAATACAATGAGAATGTTTACAACTCGTGTTTAATTTCCATTCACAGCTTTCGAACGAGCAAGGGCATAGGGTACTCCGCCCATTTTGTTGGCAACTGTTTAATTGTGACATCACTCAAGTCCAAAGGAAAAGGTTTCCAGCACTGTGTGAAATATGACTTTCAGCCCAGGAAGGTAAGTACACGTTGGATTTCCGATCACATTAAGACTTGATCAAAGAACAGGTCACACTAAGTCACATAATCTATTCAATCAGATGCAAGACAGCCTTCCACGCCTTATCCTCACCAAATTATAACCAGGGCTGTGTGACACGAGAGGTCTTCAGGTAGTCTTCAACTGTGTATGTGCGTGATTGTGATTGGTAGGGACAGGATAGAAACATCTTTTTGCTAATTTATGCCTAAAAAAAGTTGCTAAAAGTTGCCTTCTGAACATTTAACAGAAGAAATATGATTAGATGGTTTAGGAAACTGTTTCAAAAATTCAGATAAAACTAACAAGCAACTATATTATCAGTTGGTTTCTTCTATCAGCTATATTTTTGTTCAGTTTGTTGTAAGCTGGGAAAGAAAGTAAAATTTTGGCTACTCCTTCCCTTTTTCCCTTCTTTTTACTGCCTCTATGACATTATGGGGTTGTTAGTGGATAGATAGGCCCGAACTGGGTGAGACCCCTAGGGGAGTCTTACAGGTGTAAAACCCAGATGAGCAAATGGAAGTTAATCTAGCGTGAGATGTCAGTAAACCTGTCTCTGTAGAGAAGGTAAGCTAGCTCAAGGCATGTGTCATACAATTAGAGCATTCACATTACACCTGGGAGCCACAGAATTACAAGTGAGATATGTATTTATTTAACTATATTTTATCAAATGTAACTTTAATTCATTGTATGTTTTGATCAGTGTCCTTTATGAATCAACATGAACAAAATGATTACTAAATGATAAATGATTGAATAATATAGTCAATTTCTATGGTTTCAGTTTGTTATTCAAAGGCATATAGTCTTCATAAGATAAAATAATAATAAACATTTAGTTTTAGTTAAGTATTTATCAAAAGAAAAGACACTATTTCAAATACACTCTCTGTCACAAAGATACTTTACCTTTCCTTTTATATTACAAAGCTCTGTCTATCCTTTACCGTTACAGCTCTACTTACCTTACTAAGAGAAAAGACAAACATTTTAGTCTAGTCTCATTTTCTTAGTGCTAAATATAAATCAACCACTAATCTGACCTTTTATTCACGGCCAGTGGTACATGATCAGTATAGTTCACATCTACAACCGCTGGAGGAACAGTGAAATCCGATGCTACGTCAACGGACAACTGGTTTCGTATGGAGACATGGCATGGCACGTCAACACAAATGATGTAAGACTCCTTTCTAGCCTCCATTTCCTGTTTTACTGTTTACTACCACAGAAATCTTTGACAGTATTCAATGAGAGAAATTAGCTTTATCTCTTTGAGTTTGATTTCTACTCGGAGTATGGCTAATATTTCTTCTTCAAAAGCTGAATTTGGATATGCATTTGTCAGAGAGATGGAATAGAGGAGAGCCCAGGAAAGTAACAAATAGGCAGAATAGTTTCATATGCAGGAAGAAATCCTCAGAATCTCAAAAGCTAATCATCAATGTGGCTAGCTCAACCTAGACTATTCCATTGATTTTTCAGCAATCACAATTTTTTTTGTCATTCAGGGATATTTCATTGTGCTATTTTTTCATCATGCTCCTCCATTGTGTTATAATTACAATTAGGAAATTTTGCAGATGCTTTTATCCAAAGCGACTAACAATTACATGGAGAAGATAGGGGTTAGACGACCTTCTGGCTGGGAGTCCAAAACCTACACCACTAGACTATCCTGCCCGGTGTTATTACAACCCTAAATTTCCTTTCTAAAGAATGTCAATTATTAACTGTTATTTGAGGTTTCTGTATTAATGTTGCTTTCTGCACTATTAAGCTAGTGTTTTTTTTTTGCCTTGTAAGCCTTGTAACTGTTTAGCCTTGTGATGCAGTATAGTTTCCCATTACTGTTTGCGTAATTAGCTGGTGTTGTTGTAAATTAGGTACCAAAATTACTCAGGTTTCACAGGAGGTTTAGATTGTCATTGTGCCATCTTTCTAAATCAGAACCAGAATTTTTGCTTCAGTAAGTGCTTGTCAAGCGGGATAATGAAAGAAGATGAAAACCCCCAGAGGGGATCTGGATGGTTTAATTATAGCAAATCAGCCACTACTAAAATATTTGGACTTCCTTCAGGCTGGTTGTAATATTGTTAAAGCCAACACTTCAGCAGTTTAATTTGAAAGAACCTGCGGACACACAACGCAACATTTCTTTATTATCGTGCGGTTGAAATTATATCGCAGGTTTTCCTCTGACTAATTGTCACTTCACTCAGCTATCCTATCATGAAACCTTGAGGACGTGTACTTGTGTTTTTCTTCCTCAGAGTTATGATAAATGCTTCCTGGGCTCCTCAGAGACAGCAGACGCTAACAGAGTATTCTGCGGACAGCTTGGGGCTGTCTATGTGTTCAGCGAAGCGCTCAATCCAGCACAGATATTTGCAATTCATCAGCTAGGACCAGGCTATAAGGTATGTGCTCAACTGGCTGAATTAGATTACATGCAAGCAATTTGCATCATCTATCAGGCTGTGAAATCAATGCTCAAAGCATTTTCCTTGCCTTGTGTCTCTTTCTTGGGAGCTATGCCTTTCCACTCAGATAAATGGCTGCATACATTTCCCACTCCTGAGAAATAATGTCACGAAACATAAAGGAGAGCACCAAGCATTGATGGGGATTTGATTATCAGCTGCAGCAGGTTTAGAGCTCCTTTGCTAACCCACACAAGACCAAAGCAAAATAAAAAACCTGACCTATGCAGAAGGCTCTATAATTCACAATGGTTATCTTGTCTATTTTTTTTCTCCTGCTTGATCCTCAATTTACACACACTTAAATCTCCATTGGTATATTATTTTACCACCACTGTCCACAGAAGTAGAAGTTTATGTCTGTTAAAGCCAACTCTTCACTCTATATTCCTGCAATTGCTTTTTTTAAAGACAATCATACTGTTGTACAGCTGTATGTTAAGACAACCTTTAGTGTTGATGTTCACCAATGGCAACCATGACTGGACTTTTAATGCTTAATGGTATTTTCTTTTGTCACTGCATGTTGAATTATCTGTTTCATATTCATGCATTTAACCCTGAACAAAGCAGTGGAATGACAAGTCTATGTAGTGGATGAAGTGAGTGCTGTGTGAGAGGAATTCCTTACACAGCAATCAGGTTCATGAATGCCTGGAGATTCCCTGGAGAGGCTTTCATTTGATCTCTCCCCTAATTGCTGGTGACTTTTTGTTTCCCTTCTTAATTATCATCCCAGACCTTCAAGCACAGAGCTAGCACACAACAGTGTGTGAGTGACACTCCAGATTGCTTGAAATAATGAAGAAGGCCCTCTGAGAAGGCAATTGGATGAAGCTGTGATAGGAGTTGCTGGTGGCCATGAGATACTGCCAGCCAGGTGACCGGCACACGGCACAGGCTGGCCAGGGAGATGTCAGTCTTTTTGATTGGTGATCCATTGTGTACACTGTCCAGAGGACAAGAATTGTGTCTGTTTTAATCTATGGAGCTGTCAGGAAGACTCCCTGTGAGTCAGATCGGGAAAAAAGACACATTCGTCTGCGCCGTACTTTAAGCAGTGTCTGTTGGAGAATCACTAACAGCATGGGGTGGGAACTGTCAACCAGAAGTTCCTTTTTCATACAATGTATATATATATATATATATAAATATAAATAAATAATATTGCTGGACTTGCTCTTCTTGTGTCACCAAGTTTCCTGCCCTGATCTCTATGGGTCCTATCCTGTTTTGGCTGTCTTGGCCTGCTCTCACCATCTATCTATTTTTGTCTCTTACACTTTATGTTGATCTCATTCTCATAAAGTATGTCCACATGAGGGCTTAAAACTCAAATTGTCAGTACAACAACTCTGTTACAACTTTGTTGCCATTCATTAAATGGACCATATACACAGCTGCAGCTAACTAGGCTAAGGTAAGTAGCTATGCTAACTCCCTGGAACTATGCCGTCTCTCCTCCCTACCAGGGATGGGCAAAAATACATCAAAATGTATTATGAACTACAAAATCCGGCAGCCAGGCAATGTATCAAAATAATCGACAGTATCTTTGTATTTCAAAAATACAAAAAATACGCAGTCAAGGCAGCATGACATAAGTTTGCAAACCTACACTGTAGGCCCATTTGACCTATTCTTTCACCAGCCCAGTTAGTTCAACTAATCAAGTGACAAAGCATGGAAGCAATATCTTTTTATAGAAGAAGAAATATATCCCTGATGCCACCATAATCAGAAAAATGTCATTCTGTGGCGGCACGACCGAACCCACACAAGCCTCAGACATTGTCCTCTGGTCTGGAGGTACGAAACGGGTGCTTCTCATTGAGCCAACAGTGCCATGGAAAGAAAGGTATGGAGGAGGCCCATGAGCGCAAGCTGAAGAAGTACCGCTGGGAGAGATGGAAAGCCTGGAATCAGTCAATCACTCTGGAGGGCGCTCTAACTGGTAGCAGACATCAGCAAGCAGGCAGAAGCAGCATCCAGGTGGCTCTGGATCTAAAGAACTGAGCGGTGGCAGGGCCGGGCTGGCAACGGGGTGGTGTGTTGAGTTGAGTGGTGGATGGCCTGGAGTACTTCCACGACACTGGTTCTGCTGTCGAGCCCTCCCGAGATGTCATGGGCTAATGGATGAAAGTCAAGGGTCAAGGGTGGTGCCTTGAGGGAGGGAGTGGAGGAGATAGAGCGATTGCTATGCTACCAAATATGATAGGGGTTGTGATACACCTATCATATTTGGAATATATGTTTATCTAACTTATCTTTGTAGTATATGTAGAAAACGACTTTATAGCCTAACTTGCATTGACAACATTGAACTGATGTGTTTGGTAACAGCAGTTTTAATGAAACATAGGACAGCTCCCGTTAAACACAGGGTGCAAACAACAACAGGGAACCACCTCAAACATGGCAATTGGTTGTAAGCCAACGTCTTTCAGACCAAATTGTTGGCTATTTGTCCCCAAGTCACTGCACTGGAGGTCAAAATGACAGTGGGCCACTGGCATGGGCCAAAGTCTTGCCACCGTTTGACACTAACGTAACTAATCTCAGTCTTATGGTTGATAGATATACTTGCTAGCCCATTTCTTAATCACAACACAGTATTGCTTGTCAAGTTACAGTTAACTTATCAAGGTTTGTCATGCCTCTCATACCTCTGAAACAAGTCTGGGCAAATGATTGTTCATTCTGTAGGTGGCACAAAGCCCCCAGGCCCCCCCAAAAAAGCCTATTTCCCATTGATGGCCGTTTTTTATTTATTTGTAGAAGTCACCCAAGAGCCCAGGAAAGCTCAATGTGCGAGTTTGTGGCGGACCGTGGAAAATACAATTTTGTATTTCAGATACGTATTTTAAATACATGTAACGGAAATACTGCCCATCCCTGCTCCCTACCACAATAACATTTACATATAGAGTTTGTGTTGGGTATTAACATTTATGTTTATGTTAATTACTTTATGAAATACCACAAAACACTTTTATTAGTCATTACGTGTTGCGATAAGGTAAGATTAAAACTATCCAAATTGTAAAAATATGGTTTTATTTGTATCATGACTTTGGATAGGAACTCTGTTTCAGTTACGAGGGATTCATTCATTGCGGACATCTGCGGGAGTGTCACGACCCTGCCTCTTTCCCTGGTCTTTGTCTCTTGTTTTCCCCCTAGTCTGTTTCTATGTGCCCCTAATGT
>JAODLI010000005.1:1133724-1157737 GCA_027575585.1 Percopsis omiscomaycus | reverse complement strand
TATTCTCCGACCTAACTCCCGCTCCATCGTCCCCTCACTCGCGAACAAGACACCAAGGTACTTGAACTCCTTCACTTCACTTGGGGTAAAGCCTCATTTTCCACCCTCCAGCATACAGACATCACTAAACCACGCCCACTACCCCCACAGATACAATAACAAATATTGCATGTGCAAACACTCACCTGTAATCTTGAGATGTGTTACAGTCGTCCCCCCCCCCCCCACACACACACACTCACACGTGCATGTGGCATGTCACAGATGTGCTTCAAAACGTAAACAGTGAGCTGGAAATCTGTGGGTTCTCTGCAATACAATCAAGGTGTGCCTTTAAAATCAAAAAACAGACGTACGTTCCTATGCCAAGGTGTCTTCAGCAGGGTGGAAGTTTGCACACTTGGGGGCTTGAACCCCACTGACTGCAAGGACAGTCTCACTACTCATTGTGTCTTCGTGCTGCTCTTAATGACGTACAGATTGCAGGCCAAATTAGGAGCTAAATTATCTTCAGTCTCTGTAATAAGTAGCCTTGTGTGGCGGAGGTAATGCCTTTTACATCCGTAATTGTGCTTAAACCACATTAAACCACTGAAATACTTCAACCCTGACTGATTCAATTCGGTAGAAGCTTATAAAGCGTGTTGTTTATTGCTGTGTGTGTGTGTGTGTTTTTCCTCTAGGAGCGTGGTAGTGCCCGTGAAGAAGCCCTCCCCTGGCAGCCTACTGGTTAACACAGTGGGAAGCGTAAACACCTCGTCTGGCCTGACAGCTGGCAGTACCCCCAACATCTTCGCTGCAGCTTCCACCGCCCCGAAAAGCATGATTAACACAACTGGTAAGGTTGCGACTCCATCCCACGAGGACTTCATAAAACACTCATGCAGTGTATATTTGGCCCCGTAATGTGGTTTATTCTGAAAGAACCCTCCTTCAGTGCCACTGCTGAGGGTTTAATTTGTGTAATTACTGTACATTTTAATGATCCAGTCTGGAATTTTCTCCCTTTGATGCCGTTCCAAGAATAGAGACGTTGGACTCTCCCACAGCTGAGGCATATAATAAAATATTGTCTTCCTCTGCAGTAACTCATAGTTACCACCAGATGGTGCTCTTTACTTTCCTATCACTTCCTATAGTACATAATATAATGAGCCTCTTTTGTCTGGGAATTATGGGTGTTCTTCGAACCAAATGAAAAGGGACTCCATCTCCATCCCACACAATTAAATAAAATGTTCTGAATGGTTTTGAAATGATTTTAAGCTAACACGCCGTGTGTGTGTGCCTTCTGTCTTGATTGATTGCTTGCTGTTGTCACCCCACATCCCCCCCACCCCCAGAGGGTCTCTGCAGCACACAGAGCCACGTTCCTGCTCAGGGCTGCTGTGGCCCGGGCCTCTGAAAGGAGCCACTTAACACTGAGAACCATTAGGAGCTCCAACACCTTTTTAATGTACTGAGTGAAAAAAAGATATATATAGAAATATATCCCTCTCACTCTCGTGCCCAAACCCCTGGGCGGGAATGCAAGGAAAGTGTCCAAAGTCAAAAGTGCGCTTTCAGCGAATGCCACAGGCCCTCATCCAGATCTCATGATCTCATCCGCTCTGGTTTTAGCCTCTCACATGGGCAGTCATAAAGATTCTACATAACTCAAGGGTACAGACTGTACAGCTGCATCTCGCTGTAACTTGTCTAAATGTATATTACATGTATGTATGGTGTATACATGTATGTAAAGCAAACATATTTTGAATTGTTAGCCGATTGTAAAACAAACTGTATGTAGAATATCTTGTAAATCGTAAAAATATTATTATTATTTTGCAAATAATGAATGATAATTCAACTGAAATGTAGCTTCTTGTACATTTTCTTGGATGCACTGGAAGCCACTTGTGTTTTCCCGTAGGAGCTACAGATAGCACATCCTCATCCTCGTCCAGTTTTGTCAATGGTGCCACCAGTAAGAACCTGCCGGCAGTGCAGACCGTGGCCCCAATGCCAGAAGACACAGTGGAAAACATGAGGTACAGCAGAGCAACCTCAGTTCATTCATGCACACACTGTCCAGTTTCAAGTCCTCTCACACACTCATACCTGCCTGAGTCATGACGCATTTAGAATTGGATGATGTATGTAGGAGATCTGATGACATGTATCTGTCTCCCTCACCTTTTCTATAAACTGATTCAGTTACAGTTACAATAAACCACTTACAATTGCAGTGTGTAGAAACAAGTAGTAGATGAAGAATGTGGAAACATCACATACAAGAATGTGATGTTTGAATTGGAATTTGTTGTTTTGTGGAATTTTATTTGTAACCGTTGTTTCTCATTTGTGTTGATGCTGTGGCGACCTTCAGCCATCCTTCTCACTTTCTTCAGTGGTTTGTGACAGACATCTTCAGTCCTTTCTTCCTGAATGCTGAGAGACTACCATTTTCTCCTCTCTCTTTCTCTCTCTCTCTCTCTCTCCTGCTAGAGGAATAGAGAATCAGTTGCCATGGCAGCAGTAACCGGCATCACTTACCGTAACTGTGAAGTCAATGATGGTGCTATCGTGCCACTTGCTGAGAGATAACTTGAATTTTAACACTGGAAGGAAAAAAAAAATACAGTTCATCCATCCACCAGTCTGTTTTCCATCTACACAAAATAATTGCATTTGCCTGATCATTTCAAATTTCAATCAATGGACCCTTTTCACAGACGTGTCATCGGGCAAACACAGCTGTAGCAAATAAAATATAAAAAACGGTCTGATTTTGCCCTGCGATAGCACGCCTGTTTAAAGGGCCCATCTCTAACTCACACACGCTGATTGTAAACCTGTATTTCCAATCTGTATTACAGCACCTTTTGTGAAGTGGACTCGTGTCCACTGCGTCCCGGGCTGACCCCTCCAGAGCTCAGACCCTTTAGCTCCCTCACAGGAATCCAGGCAGCCTCCAGAGGTGCAGGCCAGTGTCATAGGCAAGGACGCTTCCATTCGTCACCTTTAGGCTCCCAGTAACCTGCCACCCTTCAGCCCCCGCCTTACGCCCAGTCTCCCATCCACTCGCTGTGCGTTCGCGAGGGGGACACAATGTCTCCACTTACCTTTCTCCCGCTGCCATCTTCCCACGGTAGCAGGGGCTCTGTGTACACGCGGACCAAAGTCCCAGCTTGAGTAGTCTTTTCGTGTTCGCGCTGTCTCTGTTGTGCCGTTGCATGACTCCCGCTCGCCGTTTTCTCTGGGGAGTATCGATAACGTTTGGCAGCACCCTGTAGTACGCGGGAGATAAAGAAGGTACCTCTCTGCAGCGTGAGGCAGCTTGGTAACCTGTCACAACACAGAATGCAAACCACTGCTGAGATATCCTCCCATCCACTCCTATTTTTACATTCCCTTTCCCTCATAGACACCTCTAGCGATAACATTGGTCTGGATATTGACGGTTCAGTTTGCATCCTCTGAAGTGCGTGTTTGCACATAACATCAACATGTGTACTGCTGGGCGATTGGATTTTGTTTAGCAAAGAAGCAAATCAAATTCAGAAATAAACAAACAAACCATATTGAGAAGGGGTTAGAGATGATATGGAACGGTGTAAATTCTGTGTGTATTAAATTCTTATATTCTTATAACCAGAATACAAAATCATTCCTACTCCTAATCATCTGGAATCTTGCAAATTGAGAAATAGGCAACAACAATAAAAACAAACAAGGATCATTCAGTGCACATATAATAGCAGCCATCTTACTATTTGAAGCTAAAGCCTAGAATATGTGATGTACATTTTAAATGACTTTAAAATTACACATTCTTTTGTGTGTAATTTATGTATTTTGCATGTTATTATCTTGTGTATGTAATCTAAAAAACTTTACCTTTATACAATCTGGCTAAAATGCTAAAATGACACATGTTAATGGCGTGTGTAAACCCTGTCGGTCTGTCTGCCCACTAACAGCTGTGTGCAGAGAGGGCAGGGTTCAGCAGAGAGCACCCGCTACTGCTGCCTGTATCCTCATACACTAACCCACATGGGACGGCAATGCTTTGTTTCCCTTTCACTTTTAACACCAGCCCATGTGTTTTGTTTTCATAGTAGATCGGTTTTGTGCGTCAGGACTCATTCCTGTAATTTATTCTCACCCCCCCCCCCCTCATCTCTCTCTCACTTCCTATCCTTATTTCCTAATTTCCTTCATTCTACCCTTCCTTCCTTCCTTCCTTCTCTGTGGCAGCATCACTACCAAGCTGGAGAGGGCTCTGGAGAAAGTGGCCCCCCTGTTGAGGGAGATCTTTGTGGACTTTGCTCCCTTCCTGTCTCGTACCCTGCTGGGCAGCCATGGACAGGAGCTGCTTATTGAAGGTACAGGTGCTATATAGGCGTGTGTGTGTGTGTGTGTGGGTGTGTGTGGGTGTGTGTTTGTTTTGATCCATGTGTCCACCATGTCACTCTCTGAATAAATCCACTTCTCATTTCATCCATCTTGTGTCACATGTCTTTATTTCTATTACTTATTAATTATGTGTCACTCATCAAGGCTTTGTTAAAGCTACATTCTTGAACTACAACCATAGTTGAGTGGAGATCACTTCTAAACCAAACAGCGTATGAAGAGCACGTGGGGGAATGGGGGCACTTTTAGTTTTGCCTTTCCTCTCCTTTCCTTTCCTGTAAAAGCATTCACGGCAGATTATAAAAAACTATTAAAACTACAACGCCTTTTTTAAATGGGGAGTAGGTCAAATCAAAATAGCAGCAAAGACATTTATTTATTTGTTGTTGCTTAAGCCTTCAATAAAGGACTACATACATACCAGACATTAAATATGACCTACAACGCATTTCTGTTCCCTTAATAGAGGATTTATTGGACGCCAAATTAAGCTAATAGACTTTAACATAATGTCAGACACTTAACATAGAATCCCCTCTGTCTATTCAATTTAGAGCACGTTGAAATCATCCTGTTTATTTACAAATAATTCCACACTGGGTTTCGGCATAAACCATCATAACTTCAGGATTAATCTCTTTACTATTATGGCCTCCATCATTGTCTGGTGGAAGGCATTGCTGCAGTCAAACCCCATACTGTATATGCTGGACGCTTTGACTGGCTGGCCTGTGTGGAGTGCTTGCAGAGCGGGAAGAAGATGTATGATCTTCCTCCCCCACCACACACACTGCTCCAGTACTCTGCGTTCTTGTCCCATTTCCTGGTGGCTGGTTGAAGGCTTCCAGCCCTCTCTTCAGGGCTCTGGCTGGCAGCCTCTCAGAGTGCTGCCAGTGTATCCAACCTCAGAGAAAGTGTGTGTGTGTGTGGGCGCTCAGTGCCCTGGGCTCTGACTCACATTCCCTAAAACATTTAACCACCACAGTGTTTGTGCATGTGTCTGTGTAAGCTTGTGTCTATATATACATTGAAGTATTGGCATGTATTAGCCTCTACTTTCAATACCTGCCAGCTTGCACCCAAAGTAAAAGGATATCTCTACCTTTTTTCAGTACCAAACTTCCCCATTAAACTCTTAGTTATTCCCACATCCGTTTTGTTGGGCCATACAAAGAATGATAGCAAGCTAAAGCAATGCATTCCCAGGGCATTCCAGAAATGTGTTCCTGGAAGAAATTGTCTGACATAATTTGTCCACTGGCATGATCAGCGCTCGCATATACACTGCAGGTTGACTTTAAACAACAGCTGCATTCTTCTATACCAACTTTCGCTGCCAACATTTTAGTAGTTAAAATGTCTTTTAAATGCAGTGTTTCTGTTCCTGCTTGGCCCATTTTTGCTCTAAAAAAGTATCCAGGATGCCAATATTTGGTGCTTTAATCAGTGTCTTTTGCTTCAAAAAGCATAAACTTTAGCAGACATGCTTACTTAAAAATCACATACAATACAAACAAATTACATGTAGCAAATAAGAATAAATACATTGCATATATTTTATATTATTCTTTTTGTCATTATGTCAGCCATCTTAGATTAGACTACAATATTTTTTTCAGTTTTCCAGCTTCATTTTAGGGCTAGGTCTGTCCTATTCATGACATTTTTAGCACAGAAACACAAATATGGATGCAACTACCTACCACACACGTGCAGAAAAAAATCGCTCACATGTGTCTATAGCAACACAAACACCAGGGAAATCTAAGGAAAAATCCGGGTAGTGGAGACCTGAAGTGTGAATATGTCTGTGATCCCTTCACTCAAAGTCTGTCAGTGAACTGGCCAAGCTGACAAACCAGACCTGAGCTTGCAAGTGTAACCATACAAACGAGGTTGTAGATAGACAGGCCTTTCCTTGCTGTTCTTCACCAGACATGTGTAACACTGGGCCTTTTTTAAAAAGAAACCTGGATAGAAAATACACTGAGGGGCTGGTCTTTATCATTGATACTGGTACATTTATTTCTTAACTTAAAATTTATTTTCTGCAGGGTTTTCTTGCTTTGAGAATAGTCCATTCTTGTCAAGATGTACAGTAAACAACGTTACAATTATGGACCATATTCATACCCTAATAGGGCGCTACCTAAAGTGTTCATTAGAGCTAGCAATTGCTTTAGGATACATTTATTTTCCTTTTATTTCCGAGAGTCACTGTGGGTTTGTCAAACTAACAAACTATCGGGCAATAGTTGGGACACACTTCACATTCTTTCAGTTCACAGAGCTCTTCCTATACAGAGTTTTAATGACCTTTGTCAAAATGGAGGAACTAAGATGGCCTTTTCTGTTCCTTTTCAATCCTTCCCAGGCGCACAGCTAAAATACTGTGCTGCAGTGCAAAGGCACTCCATTTAGCAGTAATTACTAACCATCCATCACTCCTTAGATTTCCAGGGGTCAAGCCCCGCTGTGCCCTCTGCGCCCCCTTACTTCACCCCACTCCTTAACCCTGTAGCAGACATGTGGTCACTGTGTGGGCAATTACAGAGTGCACCCTGAGACGTACACTTGGATTTGGTGGCTGCAGCTAGCGTGAACACTGCCCCCGTTGTGCCGCCCACCGCCTGGTCCTCCCTGCCCCCGGAGTGGCCCAGCCCTGCCGTCACGTTGGCCCCACAATGCCACATTCACCCGTGCTTTAACCCGGCCCTGTTTACAGGAAAGAACTGGCAGGCCGTGTTTAAATTGAATACATTTAGTTTGTCTACCAGCGCAAGGCCGGGGTCAGCCGGCCACCTGACTGCCGTGTAAGACCAGAATGACTTATGGCCTAGCATGTCACTGCTGTAACAAGAGGTCAGCTTTGGCACTGGTGTACGATGGGGTCCCATGCTCCCGCAGTACTTACAAACACACACGCACACACGCACACACACTCACACAGCCCCCCCCCCCCCCCACACACACACCTCCAAGAAGACAGATGAATGCAGACATCAGTCAAAACAGACATGCCTTGTCTCAACATGATCCACTTTGTGTTATATCTATTTAAAAATAATAAATTACGTCTTGAGAATGCTGTCAAGGTCACAGTGAAGTTGTAGTTCAGCAAGCATCACTCCATGATCATTTTAACTGACAGCAGTTTGACAATTCCAACAATAATCATAATAAACAGCTACAGTAATAATGAATATGTTATCAGCCACCAGTCAAACTGGTGTAGTCCTGGTACATACCATCTTTCTAATTTTTTTTTACTGAAATCTTATATTTAAATGTATCTGTCCTGGCTTCCCGTCATGTATGAAACCACATCTGCTCCGTTGCCATGGGTTCAGCCAGTCCTTAATGAGGCAAGGTGTGACTGCCTTTGCATTTTTAATGATCCTCAAGCAGAGATAGCAGCTATTGTTTTCGGCAAATCATCTTTTCTCACCTACCACTTGTTTCATTAAACCACTGTCTAATAAGGGGAGAACTTGAGAATTCTCAGCATGTCTGTGTTGAGAAGTGTGTGTGTATGTGTGTGTGTGTGTGTACTCTTCACTTGTATCTGTCTTTATGTTTAAATAAATCTTGGATTCAAATTAAGTGAACCTATTGGCCATTTAAAAGGCATAAGTCACATATCATTTAGTTAGATGCCTGAGAAACTATAAATTAAACAAATTTAAAATTACTTATTTGACTAAATCTGTCTGAAATGATCATGAAGTTAACTAAATCAGTTTTATACCCCCTTCTTCTTAATAGCCTAGCTTGTATGCTAACCTCCATGGAGAAAGTATATATAGTTAATAAATGTCTGCTGTCCTCGTACACAGGTCTGGTGTGTATGAAGTCAAGCACGTCTGTGGTGGAGCTCGTCATGTTGTTGTGTTCTCAGGTGAGCCGTTTACTTCCCTTTTATAACCCTCTCTCCCCGTGTCCAAAATCACTGTACTCACTCATTCACTATTCACTACATAGTTAATTATATGTAGTGCACTATCCTAGGAACCAGTTTGGGAACAAAGGACTAAATCCAGTCCTGATTTGTGCACCGAGGCTATTCCATGCATAAACAATGTAGTACAATGTAGCACCACAGATGTCTTAGAGATTCCAATAAAGCTCATATACCAGTTATAAATATATTTGCTCGGTCAGATATCGCTACTTCTTTCCCCCATATTAAGTGAATAAATTTTGAGGCAAACAAACCTGCAATGCGTTATGGCACTTTGCGGGGAAGTAAGGGAACCATACTGTCCAGTAAGAATTGGGACACCACTACAACATGGATGACACCCTAACAGGCACACTAAAAGACAAGTAGGGTGCGATCACACATTTTCTCTCAACAGTAAGTGCAACCCTCTAATGAGGAGCAAGTCTTTGCTTTTTATAATATGACAGTCGTGCAAGATCTGGCAAATTGGACACAGAGTATGGGCAGTGTCACTCATCTTACATTCTTAAAAGGACACCCTTTCTACAAAGGAAATATACTTTTTATTCAGTCCTAATTCAGCATGAATCCTCAATATGGTATTGAAAGAGTAGCAAGGGTGATTTTACAGTCTAATGTATTTCTCTGAGGAGAAATGCAGCCACAAGTGACAGAGCAGTGCAAAGATATAGAGCAATCCCCAAATCACACAGCTACAGTATATCTGGTAAAAATGTATTATATATACAGTATACTTATACTGAAATTGTATAATAATTTAAGATGCGATATTGGTATCATGATGTACATAACAGAATTTAATAATAAATGCATGAATTATGTTGCCATTATGTTTCAGCTACCTTGACAAATAATCAGAGATTAAGAAAATATTCTGTTGTGTACTTTCCAGTATGGAATCATCCCCTATAATGAACAGCATGCTTACAAGCCTGCGTCGTTCTTACTACAGCCCCACCTCATGCAAAGCTGCCAGTGACTGATTACCCTAGAGCTGACCCCCTGAATCTCTTGTTAAGCCCTTGTTTTAGAGAAGGTCAAAGCCCCGATGTAGCAGTTACAACAGGAGATATTTAACATACCTTCTGTCAGCCCATCACTCTTGAGTCAGGGGCGCATAAGGAAGCCATTACTTGGAGCCTCTTTGTGGATCCAGACTGTGGGGCCGGACTGCCACTCTCTGCGCGTTCCTCCGAATCCACCATCCCAAGCCCTGGTCAGCAGGGTGCTCGGCAGCTCACACATTTGTTATTATATTTGTTATTACAAGGTCAAAAGATCCTCTACTTAAATGGAGCTAGAAGCAGGGAGTCCTGCTTTTTTTCCCGCCGTTTGTTTGAACCTTCTTGATGCGTTCATTTGTCCTTCTACGCTGCTTCTGTGTAGCATTGCTGGGCGTCTCTGGGAAGCTGTCGTTCTCCAGCTCGGGCATTTATCGCTGGGGAGTAGAGACTGTGTCAGCCCGCTGTTGAGGTCTGAGATCTTCTCCCTCTCTTGACACAGATAGCATTACGACGGCTCCAGAGGTTCCTGCCATTGGGGACTCTGGGGGGATGAAACCCAGGCTGAGATATTGATCAAACAGAGAGGGCTGGAAATTGGACCCACAGCCTACCATCCGATGATCTATTGCCCTGTATACTACAGTACCAATAACATCCACCGTTAAGATGTTAATGTCAAAGGGGCCCCTTGTAAGCCATTCATTGGTATGTCCTTATTCAGGATTCATTACTCGATTATGTTCAAGCACCTCTAGAACCTCGCATTTCCTCCCCAGCTCACTATTTATGGTTGACTTTGCCAAAGGGTGGAGGGGAGGTGTAGAGAACGGTGTGGGCTTATGAGGGCTACAGGGGGAGGAGGAGAAAGGAGTGCCCGCCGATCAGCACTTGGCGGATGGGGGATGGGCATGTGCTTTGAGTTTATCTAATGCTGGTTTTAGCCACAGAGGTAATTCTGGAAACAAATTGAGATGCGTCCCTTTAATTATATGTGCAGTAGCCCTAGGTTTTTTTTTTTAAGGGTTGGATTTTATTTCACAGCACTTTCAATCAGGTTGCGATGCATTCATAACGCAAATCATGCAATGATTTTATGTGCCGAGATCAGCCTGCGAAAGCCATCCTCCACACATCCCTCACGCTTCTCCACGTTAATGTTTGGAGACAGCGCACGGGGCACGCCGCTGACCCCCGACTCCTCTTTGTGTTTTTGACCTGTCACTTTTATGAATAAATTAGTGTTAATTATCTGCCTTCCCTTATTTATGCATACTAATCACAGCGCTCCCCAGCTTGGCTGACCAGCACAGCTGCAGACAGCTGTGGGCAGCTGAATGAAAAGGTCACACAGCTCTTTTTCTTGTAACAACTTAAACATAGAGGGGGTGGGGGTGGGGGTGGGATCCAGAATGGAGCCACAGAGATTTAGTGATGGAAGACCTCCAGATGTGGAGTGCAGAGCAGATAAAAGCCCCAAAAGCTCTCGTGCACTGACAGGTCGGATTGAAACACCACAAATACTTGGTGCCCTGCTGAATTTCTGGAGAGATGAAAGTGGGAGGAGAGAGGTTGTTTAAGGCTAGCAGCTACGCTACATTCCTTCTTAAGACGTACACATTTCTCTGTATTCTTTTTATTATGGCAACAAGGTGGTTGCATTTTCTTTAATTTTTAAGGAATTTTGCTATGACCCCAGCTGAAATGTATCATGAATTAATGCTAATTATCTGGCAGTTTGTTTCACACCTCCCTTTATCCAAAACCCTAAACCAGATTTTCACATATTATGACTCATGAACCCCAAAAAGAAGTAATTTATAGCTATAGCTTAACACTAGTTAGTTTAGTTTAGCTCTTAATTAAGGTCATAGCCTTTTTTAACACAAATGTAGTCTGTCCAAGGTAATAATATTTAAAATACACATGCACTTACATTGTGCACTCACTTTCGCTGGCGGGTGGCTAGAGAGAAGAAAATCATTGAGTGTCCCACTCAATGACACACACGAGTGGTGTTTTTGAATGCTATTGTCCAATGACACTTGGATTAACGCTCGCTGCTGGAGTACGAGACAAATGGAGACAACCGGTGGAAATTTTGGATAGCAACTTTTGTTACAAATCCTTTTGTAGCATGCTACTAAGGTATTCAAAACTAAACAAAACAACAAAAAAATGAAATGGATAAAGAAACAGCTATAAACACAATTGAAAAAAATTATATTTTAAAGACAATAACAGTTGATGAAAGATAATAATAATAATGAAACACCCTGCAAAATCCTTTTGGGAGCATCGTGGGGTCCTGACCCCATAATTTGGAAACCACTACCCTAAACCAAAGAAGGAGCACTGTTTTCTTTGCATGGCGTAATCCTTTCAGTCAGCAGTGGGCTTTTCCTAAACCTCTACACTCACAACACCTCAGCCGAGAGTACTTTTGAATAGTTCACATCAGACACCCACCCTAGACACTCGGCTGATGTCATTTTCCCGGCACCGCCTCGTAACCTCTCACATCTGCTTTGATTTCCATATTTATTTTTGTCACGTGAGCTCAGTGCGAGCGGACCCTTCAGAAGACATGATCCCTGTCCAAATCAGGAACAGCTTATTCCAAGCAGAGGATACTGTAGCAGGGATGGAGGGTCACGGCGAACATTTGGAGACCAGATGCTCCATAGTGTGTCAGCACCGTTTTCCTGACTTAAAGCATAACAGGGTCAGATTGTGTACTCTAGCATGAACCAGTATGTGTCAGCCATGACAGCTGCGTACAGCATCGCATACATGGCAACATTCCGTAGCATATACAGTGCATATTATACTGTATACAGTATGTTTTAGGTACAAGAAACCTAGATGCCCCTATATATATATATGCATCATTTTTTGAGAGGAAAATGAGAATATCTTGACATATGCATTGAAGGCCCATTCAAAGACTCCATATCCCGTATGTAAATATTCTGCAATTAGTTAATGTTTCCTGACATTTGGCTAGCAGGAAGGACCGAAAACCTTTTCTCCTTTGATTTTTTTCTCTTTTTTCCTTGTCTTTTAAACTGCCTGCATGCCCTTGTCTGTTTTCCCATCCATTCTCACTTTGCGAGGGAACAGGAGAGCTGAATTTCCCACAGTGAAAGGCGCGTTCTCAAACTGCTTTTTAATCATTTCCAGAGTGCGTTGCGAGGGAGCGAGCGTTGGCACCGCGGCCCGGGGCTCGGATTCCTTCCAGCCGCTCTCTGCGGCGCACGATGAGCCTGCATGCTCATCTGTCACTATAAGGGACAGAGGAAATGGCTGTATTTAAGGGCGAGGATACAATTTCAGCCCGCAATTACATCTCTCCTGTGTTTACAGATCTTTTTCACGGAGGAACAAAGGATAGTCGCACATGCAGTGCAGAGTTTCAGCTTTTTATAGCCAGCAGTTTTTCTTTTCTGGAAAGGATAAATGATCCGAATGCCTTTTTTTTTAACTACTTGAATTACAGGCTATCAGTTGTTTTCTAAACCTCCCTGGAGTATGGGGATTTGAACGGCAGCACATGTTACTTTTTAATGTGTTTCTGTAAAGTAATGGCTATTTTTCTAATACTCGTTCTCTGAATAGTCTTGGTTTGTTTTGCTTTCAAGATGTTGTTGCAATTTGCTGCACTTGGAAAGTAACTGTTGTTTTTTTTTTATCACTGGTATTCATACTTTATTGCCTTCTCGTGGTTTTTATAGAAACAAATTAGAATCACAATATGAATTTTTATAACCAACATAACACTTATTATAATTAGGTCTGTTTTTTTATGCATTAAACTGTTCATACCATGTTATAATGCCACTGTAATTTCAAGTCAAACCCTTATGTTTGTTTCAGGAGTGGCAGAACTCCATACAGAAGAATGCTGGCCTGGCCTTTATCGAGCTAATTAATGAAGGGCGGTACGTATCCATTTGGTGTAACCCTAAAGGGTCATTCACAAGGTCATGTATTAGCTTGTTAATATAGTTGTTACCATTTTGAACCAGTAGTTAAGGTTTAACCTCTATTGTTCATTGGGGTAGGGGTTCACAAAATCATTGACCCATGACCCATGGCAGGAGTTACAAGAATGGACCACATACAGTATATTTGTATAGACAAAACACAAAATAAATGCTCAACCCCTTGAGGGTGTCCAGAACCACTGATGTGTCAGAGCTTAAAAGCATTATACTAAATAGCATTATACAGTGTGATGTAACAGCCTCAACATTACTGTGTAATCATCCTCTCTGTCTTCCTTCCTGTTTGCACTACTATCTCTTTCCTTGGGCGCGGCTAGACTGGGGGGGTGCTATAAGGCAGATCAGGGGCAGCTAAGGCTCCTTGACCATCTGTTGACCCATCTGGTCAAAGCCCTGCTATGCCCAGACTCCTGCCACAGCCCAGCCAGGCTCTGCTATGTTCCCCCGCTGGCCCCGGGACACAGAGCCTTAATCAGTGAGGCCAAACGGCGCTGTCCAGGGTCCTGCTGACAGATACATCATTTCCCAGTCTATATAGACTCTCTGCACACCTGCTCAGATTAACCAGACGGCTAGCTTGAGCCCAGTACTAATATTCAGCCTGAATGGCCGTTCTGTTAACACTCCATTATTCAGTTTGAAAGTGCCTTCTAACCCTACCTTCATTTTCCTGTATGCTAACAATAAGTAACACTTAATACAGCGATTTGGTAGAATGCCCCTATACCAGTCTGAAAATGTCCATATCACTTGGTTATTATTGCAAAGTTTCTTTAAATAGCTGTCCCAACTTCCTGTGTTTTCTGTATTTATATTAAAACGTGAGGCAACAATATTTCATGCCTACTAGAAATGTCAATACAAAGTGTGCTAAAACAGTGTTGGCAGCAGAGGTCACAATGTCCTGGAAAAGACCTCTGTCAGTGTTTTGAAACACAAACATAGTGCTGGGAGGCACTCTGTTCTGTTAACGTGATCTATTTTTGACTGTGAAGGAATTTGAAACACCTGCCGGTTTAAGATTGAGAGGATTAGAAACACTTTGTTTCCTGAGGTTTCTGTGCTTTATCTGTTATTGCAACACTATTTGCACCATATTCCTACCAGTTTGTTGTTGTCCCTTTCATTGATAAAATTATATTTAGTGTCAATCTACTGGGATTTGAAAATATTAGTCCCAATGTGGACTGAAATTAAATTATTTACTCCCATTTAAATTGGTAGTTTTCTTACTGTACATTACAGGCAGACTGAAATTTCAGTCTTCTTTTGCCAAATAGAGTAACTGTTATTTAACAAGCTTATTTAGTATGTTTGTACAACATGTACATATTTTCCTATTTAATGTATTACCATAGCTATAAATGGGTTCACAGTCAATATTCCAGCACCAGATGCCAACTTAGCCCTTCAATTTTTCTCCTGAATCTAATTTCCGTGTACTGCGAAGGCCTATCTAGTGCTTGTCAACAGTTAAATGGGCAGCAGCTACTGATGAATGCAGCCCCAGGATTACTGCTTCTCCTTGGGACAGCAGGGAAATTACAGCCTGTATCAAACGCTATAGGAACAAAGGCTGCTTTAATTAAAACAAAGCTGGCCTAATGGTGTGTAAAATAGCATATAATCTTCACACAATAGCCGGGGTGTTTTCAATTATTAAAGGTATTGGAATTTAAATGTAAGTGTGGGCGGAGGCTGGCTGTGCCTCTTGAAGCAGCCATGTGAGAAGGCCTGAAGTGTCCGTGTTGAGCCTGACGTTCTGGTTAGTCAATCAGGCCTGGGCCAGATGGGCCTCAGTGGTCTAATGACACCCTGTTCCCTGTTTAAACTACAGAGGGATGTGTCACTGACCTACAGCCTTGCAACATAACATAGACAAATGATGCAGATTACCCAGCCAGTCTTTTAACTGGGGGAATGTTGCATGGTCCTGATCTAGCATCCAGTGGTGCTGTAATAATGGATGGATGATAGTCAACATTGGGCGTTGCCTTAGGGCTTGGCGATATTAAAAGATAATTATTCAGAAGGAATTTTACACTGTATTTATACATATTATGATATCTGCTCATGAATTCTAAAATCCAAAGGAGCTTCACCATGTAAACTGTTGTTGTTTGGCATTTTTAAGGAATAAAACGTACGTTTTTTAAATGTAACTGAAATTATATAAAATAAATATTTTTTAAATCTCATATAATAATACTATAAAATTGACTATAATTCATTAATTTTGTCACAATATAATCCCAAGAAAATGTTGATTAAATGAACGCAGGATTATCATGTATATGAGAAATATTCTTTGATGTCCGCCTCTTCACTGTCAGGCTGCTGTGCCATGCCATGAAGGACCACATAGTTCGTGTTGCCAACGAGGCAGAGTTCATTCTCAACAGACAGCGGGCTGAGGATGTCCACAAACATGCTGAGTTTGAGGTAACGTAAATCTATGCTGTTTTGTGATGCTTACATTTCGTGATACTTACATTTCACGATGGGCTTTTTTCACAGTGACCTGGAAGTGCTACCATAAGCAGATACCTTTTCTATCAGGGAAAAGATTAATTTGTACGACCAGAGTGCGTTACGATGTTAAAGCGTCAGTTGTCCTGCCCTAACAGTTGCAACAAAACTGACATAGGAGCTGTCAATCAAGCAGGGTCTGTACACATATGCTCTAACAGCCACATTAACGTAAATAACATGTGTGGGTGGACAGTTTAATAGAAAGAAAAACATTTTCCTTCCAGGGTGCTGTGAGGAAGGCCCATTGTTTGTTTGTTTGATGATTTATGGTTTACCCATACAAAATTCACAATTAATCTCGCTGGTGTAAACCAACACACACACGCACACAACCCTTACAGCATTAATATGCATGCAGAACTCAAGTCCTCCTATCAAGCCTTTCTTTACACAGTGTCTGTAATGTACCCAACACTATCTACTTCCAAACAGTTCCCACACCACCCTAATTAAACACCACTCTTAATAATAACACCACAATTGAACAGTATATAGTCCTACTGTTCAGGACTGCTTACTATATAGTAAACTCAAGTTCTGCCATTTGGAAAAATTGAGTATTGTGTAACTGTGCTAATTAACAAAAAAAATCCCATTAATATAAAAAAATTCAATTCTATAGTACAGTATATATTAAAGTAATCTCGTCTGGTCGTCTCCTCTCTTGGGGATTAACACATTATAAAACCCTTTAATTTAATAAAAAGCTATAAAGTAACATGCCAGAAATATTAATTTGGTAAATTAATATTGCTGGCATGTTACTTGCATTTGGTTATCGCCATTAGCTATGTGCTGCAGGCTGGTTAGCACCGCAGCACGATGGTCTCGGGTTGCGAATTTAATCTGAAAGTCTTCCAAAGTCATTCAGGTTAGGCTAATTAGAAAGTCTACGAAAAACATGTATGCTCTGCATGCATAAAAGTATGGCAATAGCATTAACAAGTGTTGTTAGCATTAGGCTACATTTAAGCACACGTACTGTATTTTTTATGGAAGACTAAAACCATCTTTGAGGTTTTGCTTTTGTATTTGATATAATACTATTTGAGTGTATTGAAATAAAAGTGTTTTTATTTCAAGACAAACTAGACCTTCTCTGTCACTGTGAGTCATTGCTGGCAGTATGTCATACAGTATATATACTGTAGACGATAGACAAATACACGGTCACTGTCAACATCAAACTTCTAACAGACCCAAACATAATTCTGGGTGAAGGTTGTGCAACATAAGAAGAAAAACATGTGTGTGTAATCCCCGCAAACATAAATGCACACAAATACACACTTGTGGCAGTCACTCCTGTGAGCAGCCCATACATGCGGTGAGTGATGAGTTTCTTATCGGGGAGAAGCAGCTCTCCTCAAACAGCTGTTTGATGTACTGTTGTCGGGGCTCCTTGACCTGCTAGATAAACTGCAGGAGACGCCTAGATATGCAATGTCAAGAGCAGGGGGAAGTATACGGTGCGTCCGCCGTGTGCCAACACTTCTCATCTAGCTCTGACATACCTTTATTACCCACTCTTGAAGATTGAAGATTCAGGAGGCAGATAAGACAGTTTTACAATTAGGTTGGTGTCAGGGCTAAGCTTCATATGGTTTAAAATGATAAATAACGTTTGATATTTGTCAGAGAATCACATTGGTAATGTGAGATGACATGCATAGATTGAGTTATATGCCATATGAAGAATATGTTGTGCTATAATATCTGACAGAATTCAAATTTAAGGCAGGAAATTCAATTAACTTCCAGCTTCTGTTAGCAAATTAGATTTTGAATATTAGCAAGAGATCCCCTTAGGGCAGCAGGGAAGGCAATCTTGTTTCAGCAACAAGGATGAAATCAGATGTGCTCCTTGAGGTTGCTTTTAGCCACCTGCAAAACTTACATAGACTTAATGTTAAATATTATTTTATGCCCTTTCATTCTGCCTAAAGCTATAATCTTAAAAAATCCATATCAATAAATGTCCAACTTATTTTATTTTTTTAATCTTGCGGTAATATGATAATGGTATATCGTATTATCCATTGAAATCTTGAAAGCCTTTGCTTTCTCAATTTGCAGTTCTGATAGATTTATAATCTGGTGTGTAGCTGGGAAATTCTTGGGAAAAAAAGAAAGACGAACATTTTGAAAAAAAATGTTCTCAATCAGAGATGATAGGTAGGACTAAATAAATTAAATATATACTTTACATAATGGTGACAACTTTAAAACCAAAATAATGATTGTAGAATAAAACATTTGAATTATTAACATTATATATTAGTGTTTTTTCTCTCTTGTATTTGTCAAGAAGCAGGGACGCAACGCGTCTATCCACAGTTAAGGAATGGGATCCCTCATGTGCTCACCATGATTTACTACATATATCCATGGGAATATCTTCCTTAATTTGATTTTGCCCATTTCCACCAGTCCAACTGTGCCCAATATGCTGCGGACAGGCGGGAGGAGGAGAAGATGTGTGATCACCTGATCAGCGCTTCTAAACACAGAGACCATGTGACAGCCAACCAGTTGAAACAGAAAATCGTCAACATCCTCACCAACAAGCACGGTGCCTGGGGGAGCCTGGCCCAGAGGTAAGACCACAACCGGGCCCGTGTGGGCCATGTTAGGGCCACTCCGGGGGCCGTGGTTCATCCATGACTAGAGGATAAAAGTTACCTGTGCTCCACAGTGTGTCGTGATGGGATAGGACCACCAGTTAATGTAATTTCCCCAGGATCCAATAGGGTCAGCGGTCAGGTCAACAAACGCAATTACAGTTAGGAATGGCTTCATCCCCCAGGGACAGCTGATTGGCCGGTCGTCCGACAGGCTGGTGTGGAACAGGAATTAGTGGGGGGTTGGGGGCAGAAAGGGGGCTGGGTGGCTGGCTGGGGGTCGAGCTGTTTCTGTGGTGTTGTCCAGGCACTCAGTGACCCTCTCAGTCACACATCGTAGCACCTGGCGGTGTTTGGAGCCTTCCCCAAGAGTCCTGTTAAAATAACTGCCGTCTTTCCTGCTCGCCAACATCAGAAGCCCCCAGCACAAACACATGATCGTGGATCTGGACTTGATTCACGTATAGGCTTGTACTGTGTAGCGTAACTACTACAATGGAGTTTTGTCTAATAATTGTGTATTTTCTTTTGGATAGTAATGATTCTTTGTCGAAATTGGATCAATGGCAGTGATGTACAGTATGTAGACTTACAAATCACAGATACTTTTTTTTAAAGAAAACTTGATCTAGATGGTCTACAGACCTTTTAAGTACATTATTTAAATGGAATTGCAAGCCTCATTCTGACATAGGCGAGGAAATCAGGGTTTTCTACAATTGCCATGATTACGGAAATCATTCCTGGCAATTTTCAAAACAAATTTTGGCTTTTTGGTAAAGCCGCAGCTTTGTTTTTTTTTGTTTTTTTTATGTTTAGAAACACAGCGACATGAGTTTGTCAAGAAAACAAACTAGTTGAATTACTGTTTTCAGCAGATATGTGAATCGTTGCTTTTAGTTGTCATTTAGGAATGCCATTCAGTTTACTGTAACTTCATGTGTAGTATTCTATTGTTGTTGCTGAAGGGCAGTGGTATTTTGTGTTATCCACATAATTGCAGAACAACTTCACAGAACTAATATTTTATTGATTTTATACAGTATATTACATACTGTCAAATTATTTCGACTATGTCTAAGAATATACTGTGTTCAGGTAAAGGTTTTCATAAAAGCGACTCAACCTTACCCATGACAAAATGTGCTGGATTGAATTCTGGGCCCTTATTCAAATATTTATGGGAACCTTCCCAGAGGCATAGCATTTGCATTGAAACAAAAGGTTATTGAGAGTGGGTGCATTGTAAATGATACCGCAAAACTTCCAACAAATTCAAATTTAATGGTAACCTGCTGGCGAAGAAAAATGATGCAATATGCTCACAAGCTTAAGGCAGTGTTGCAGTTCAGCAGCTTAGTCTTATTCAATGCTACATTAACTTTCCCATTTATGCTGCTCTTGTAAAATATAAAGCCCTCGAGCATTTTGGTGGTGGCTGTTATTTGTGACTGCTTGTGGTGTTTGTGTGTGTGTGTGTGTGTGTGTGTGTGTGTTTTAGTGTTTGTTTGTGTGCCGTTTATTTGTTTTCACCCACACACAGAATTAGATTTTTATATCCCAGTGCCACATGTAGACATACTGTGTATTGATTGATTCATTTTAAATATAGCCTATTATAAACACAATTCCTCTTAGGCAGGAACACACTATGATTACTTTCAGTTTTGGTTCATAATATTAACATTCCTTTTTATACCGAATATTTGCTTTACACTTTTTCATTATTTATTGAGTGAGCAAAGCTTAAAATATATGCATTGTCAAAACACATACTGTACAAATTTCCACGTTTCAGAGGGATTTCATGGATGTTGGAGGCAAAAGGTTAAAGGTACACTTGATTGCATTGTAGCTCCTAGGAGCTGTTTATAATGTGAGTGGGTGTCTATAGGAAGAGGGGTAGGCACACATATGCTCAGACCTTTCAAACCAAAATTGTTTTTGCAATGCTGGTTTCAACCACAAGGGTAATTCTGGACACAAATTGAGCATTGTACCTTCTAATCTACTTAGATATAATGCACTACGAATAAAAGTATTATAAAATCAAAGGTTATGAAAGTGTGTACTGACCATAACAATACCACATCAGGTCCTGATACATCCGCAGTTCATTGGCAGCGGTGCGGTTGTTTTCAGCAGGACGTCAGCAACATAAGATAGCCGGTTGACAAGGGGATGTTCTGGTTAAGACTCGGATGCAGTTGCTGTGCTGTCACGTGATCTGGGCGACGGAACAGGCATATCCCAGCCCACCGAGGCCTGTTAGATCACACTATATGCTTGCTTGATGATGAATGTCCCCCCGTATCGAGTCGCCATAGGAAAATCAATACTCCTCAAATTGAAACAGTATAGGGTTGTATTGATCCGGCGAGCTAAATCAAAACGAGGAGGCTTTGATACAGCCTTCGAAGGCAGCTCCCTGCCCAGTAATGACACGCTATCAATTTTAGCTTTACACTGATAAATCAAGTTGAAAATTGGATGTCAGACTTCTTTCTAGAGAGAGAGTGATTTCCCCTGCCCTCTGGTCCCCTCTGCTGTTGACCTCTGAACCCTGCCAGTGGATTATAAAGTTCAGGCTCGTCTAAAGTGAAAGGAGATGTCAAGGCAGGGCTGACAAATTCATCGAAGAATAATGTCTGCCTCCGCTGCAGTGTTACAGCGACCATAGTAGAAATCCTCTTTCATTCAATAGTAATGTTTACTTCAAGAATTACTTCTCAAGAGTAAAACAAGTAGCTTTTTTTTCTAGCATTATTTCTTTATGATCAACCACGCCATTGTAATAATATAATCCCTTAAAGAGAACTCCAGACAGAAATGCCCTTTGTGGTTGAAGCCAGCATTACAAAAACATTGTTCTTTTGGTTTGAAACTCCAAGAGCTCATGCCCCTCCACCACCTTAGTACTGAGTGGATGGCACTCCTCCCCCACCCCTACAGCTCTAATAGGCCCACACTGTTCTCTACCCATCCCCCTTGCAGCTGCCACTTTTATGGACAGAAGTTTGGAGATCTTGGGGTGCTACAATGCAAGCCAGGAGTTTAGTTTACCTTTAAATATTATGCTCCCTAAGATTTCTGTGTTCTAAAGTTGTTGTAATGTTGTTGTAATGTTTCTCTTCTGCATCATTTCCTATTTATCTGCCAGCCCTCCTTAGTTACTAATTGTCCTGACACAACCACCATAGCAGAAATGTGAAAGGGTCTGGAGAAAACAGACCTCTTTTTGTTCCCAACATGCAGTTGTTGGTGTTGACATCAGCAGCATCACTGACAGCTGACACAGAGACCCCCCCCCACCCCACCCCAAGCCCTCCAGCAGACCTTAACCTATCCTGCCTGATCTATTGATTGTCAACATTCCTCCTGTATAATTACTTTTTTGTAGCAGAGGAGAAAAAGGAAAATGGCGGCTCATATTGATCTGCGGGGAACGCGGCGAAGCAGGCGTTTCCCTTGACTAACACTGAGTTTTATCTCTGCCGTGTGATAAATAGTAGCAATCTGCCTGCGGATAATAACTTTGTGATGGAATGATTCTTTTACTCGTGGTCTTTGCGCTCTGCTGGAAGGGTTATCAATTCTAATAGTCCACAGTCCACAGAGCAAAGGTCTTGTGCATCTCCGGGAGGGGCGTAGAGGCTTGGGTGGGTTTCAGGTCGGCTGACCTGGTTCAGACCAAGTCTCCAGACTCAGTTAGGCTCCACTGACAACTATCATCTTCCTACTGTCCAATCTTACAATTATTTACCCGGGGACTTTGAACAAAGTTTTTTACCTTCTATATACTACACCACCTTACTTTACCTACTGTACCTTAGATATCATCTATAGCAATGTAAAGTTACACTCCTTAATTGTGTTATAGCATCCCCAAAACCACAAATTTCATCCCCAGCTCACTGTTTATATATTGAAAAACAAAAAAGCTGTGGGAGGGGCATGCACTCTGCGTTTAAAACCAAACAGCGATTTTGGAACACAACATATAATGTTTCAACGACAAGGTTTTTCCAGACAAAAGTGTACCTCTTCTTTTTTTTTCAGTTATGTTGATAAGATGAAGATCCTGTTTTAAACATACTTAAAACATAAGGTTTCTCTATTCTAGAAAGTGGACATTCTTTCTGCTCACATTGGTTCATGACCTACTGTACACTGGTCTCTTTTCCCTTGAGGCACTCTTAACCTTGCACACTATGTTAATTATCTCTGGAAAGAGGCCCATTTACACAATCATCAATTGCAGCAAAGAGGGCCAAATTGAGCCGGGCATCGCCGTTTTGGATGAAAGATGTGAATCCACACAGCTGGCAAAGCCAGCGGAGTTCACCCACACTTTGGCTCTCCATGCCTCATCTGATGGCCTACGTCTGTCTCCATTACACCACATGACCTGGAGTTAATCTTGTGGATGTTGGGTTCTCCTTTAGTCTTGATCCAAAAGTCCCTCAAAGTGTCAATTCTCCGTTCCTTTATCTGAAAGAGAACTTCCCTGGAAGCATTTGGATAGCTCAGCAGTCGACACGTCCACAGCCACGGGCGTGAGACTTTAGTGATGATACGAAATGAGAACACTTGAGCAGATGAAAGTGTTGTGTGCCTCCTCCAAACCTCTGCGATAATGTGACCATGATGTTAGCAGCAGTGTCACTTAACACTTGGCCTTCAACAGATAAATGATCAAACTTGAGATGCTCTTTGAGTGGCAATCACAACCAATATATTTTTTGTTTGCTTGAAAACATGGCTCTGCGAAATGTGGCCATATGCTTGCCAGTCACCACTTTTTGATGTGTAGTGTTATTTGTCCTTGTGTTGCTGTGGTATGTTGGGAAAAAGGGTTTACCAAAAAAATGCACCGGTTGACAGACATTTCACATTTGGTTGTCTTATTGATTTTGATGCCAGTTTTAAAGAGCCAACGTCAACGTCATTTAATGCAGCTTTGTGTGTGTGGCTAGAAGAGCTGTATGGAGAGGAGTAGAGTGGAGTGCCAGCTACTCTGCACTGAGGTGTGGGATGGGAACCTACACTCTGAGCTTCAAACCAAAGTAATGTTTTTGCTAACACTGGTTTCAACCATAAGAGTAGTTCTGGTCACAAATTGTCTCCCTTTATATTAGCCTCATGGTGGAAGGGCAAGTGCAATTTTAACAAATTGTTTTTATTTGCAAACAATGCACACAAGCAAACACACTTACACTTTAATAATGTCTTGGATTCACTTCTCCATTCAATATACGTTTCCATAGTCAGTTAGTTTATCTAGTTCACAATACCCCGATTGACAAGTGCAGATGAAAGAAAAGGCTGGTTGTTTTTGGGTGTGTGTTCAGTGTCTCCGTCACACAGGAAAGGCATGGAAACCTCGACAGCACTCCTTGTGTGTCAATGTGTGTGTCTGTGTGTCTGTGTGTGTGTGTGTGTGTGTGTGTGTGTGTGTGTGTGTGTGTGTGTGTGTGTGTGTGTGTG
>JAODLI010000005.1:1093945-1122650 GCA_027575585.1 Percopsis omiscomaycus | reverse complement strand
TACACACAGTATACATTATGTACAATCCCTGGAATTAGGCCAGGTTGAGACTTTGTAATAATACTAAATATTCAGTTTTTGGTTTTCATTTATGTCTTTGTCTTATAGTTATTTCCCTTTAACATTGTTGCTACACATCACCCATGCTTTGGTGAGGGTGCCTGGCAAAATCCTCAGATTTGTTCTTCATAAGGACATTCACAGGTCTATAATTGTTTGGATTTTACCATTGTCTTTAGAAAAACTTCTCCAAAACAACTAGTAACAGAGTATTTTTTTATTTATACTTATGTATATTGAATTACAAAAGAATTTGTGAGATCTTTTCTGTTCCTCCTGAAATGTGCATACTGTATGAGCTGGTTGGAGCTTAAGTAAGTAAAACATCATGTCGTGGATTTCATTTTAAGGATGGCGGGGAGTGGAGGCAGGGTCTGTAATACTTATGAGACCTAGAAACACATATGCTTTCTGACTATTGAGGCTATAAAAATGGAAGGCCTGTGCCACAATATAGTGAATATCTGCATTCTTGCAGTATGTGTAACATGGACCCTTGGTTAATTATTTCAGTTGTTTTGACAGGTGTTGGTGTTTCACCTTATTTATTACATATTAAATAATAAAACTACTGAATGCTGAAATATTTAGAAAGAGAGGTCCCTTTTCAAATATTTTATTTTTAGCATTTAAGTTTGTAAGAGTAAACTTTGTTAAATTTCACATTTTGGGTATTTCCCTATGTAGCATACACTGTATAGGTACCTAATAGCTCAGCCTCCAATCACCATGAACTACCTTCCACTGACATTGTGATACCATATTGGTGCAATGCAAAACAGGGATCGTGATTGGATGAAGCACACACACATTGCTTGTCATGGCCAATGGCCACATACTACTAATATATACTACTACTTGATTAATTTTAAATTACTTAAGTTAAGTAAACAATAAAAGATTCAATTGTATATACATATACTGTATAATCAGCCCCAAATGTGGCCAGTAGTTAATATAGCTGACTTTGTAGTTCTCTGGAGAACTTACAGTATTTTTCAACAGTTTTTAATTTGTGCCTTGGGTTTCCAATATAATTATGTAACCATGAGAACCAATGATATGATATGGCTCAACATCACCTAGTGCTGTTGGGAAACTTAAATAGAGTCCATAATCAAACTAAGGAGGCGCACCTGTGGGGGGCTAATCCCCCGCATGTGCGCAGCCAGGACGGGAGGCACGGAGCGTGCACTGAGCGTGCACGAAAATCATGACATGCATAAAGTAATAAGGTATAAAGCAATATCCTTTTTTTAAATTGTGGTATGTAGCTTAAAAATAGATTAATTCAAAATGGTTTGATTAAAGTAGAGTTACCTAAAATGTTAAGTACACTGCTTATTTCTGTTTCTATTTATCAATTTATATATTTACCTATATTTACCTCTTACGTTGCGAACTACATACTTTGTTATGGTAGGGCTAAAAAAAATTCTAAATCCTTAGTCTTGGCATCACCAATATTAAATTAAAGCAAGTTACCTAAAACAGCATATTGTGTAATAACATATGTCAAGTAAACAATTATTGTCTAACCATCCAGTAGATGAAGGCTAGATTTCCACTTAATATGCCCCATGAGGCTCTCAGGTCATTCAGCGTTATATGTGGTTCACTCACAAATGAATTAAATGGCAGATGTGAAAAGGGTCTTACCTTTTTGCTGTGTGGTGGACAAGGTGAACCATTGAGAAGGTTTTATAATGAGTGCCTTAACAGCTCTGCACTGCAAGCCCCTAACACTGACAAATAGCAGCAAATCCAATTTGATAGAAGAACATCTCTGACTCAATGGGCTATCAGTCATGAGAAGATGGCTTGTTGATGTCAGCACGTTTTCTCCTCCATGCTCTAGCTCTCCATTTTGGATAATTTATAACCATATTATTGTTTCTGTGATAACTAAATTGCATTGTTGTTAAAGTGGCTTGGCTGTGCTCCGACCCCCCCATTGCTACTTTTCACGTCTATTTTATGGCCTGTTGGTCATTTGGGTGTAGAACACAGTGTGGTTTATTTAGTCTGTGCCTGCTGTGGCCTCTCTGCTCAGAATTGCCAATCAGTACGTCAGCTCTCTGGCAGGACTTTCCCTCATTTACCTGCCACATAACCATCATTTACACAACTACAGTTTTAGGTTTCACTGACTTCTTGGATGTGTGACCATTGGTTGGCTTCTGCCTTTAACATTACACAGAAATCTATTTCCTAAACTTTACAACTCGCTCCCTTCATTTGATGAAAGCACTCCAGATATGAGACAGAGCAGGAAACCGACATTTTTTTTTTTTTTTACGGTAGGAGTGTTGACAACAGTCAAATGTGACCTCTTGGAGACATGGTACATGTTTCTCAGGGGAGGGAGAGGCGAATTAAGAGCTGCGCTGAAAGGAAGCATGTCTGACTGGTTTCAGCCACCTCCCATTTCTTGATATGTGCTCTTCCTTTCCATTTTCTATACTCATTTCTCATAGAGAGGACTTCAGAAAGACAAATTCACATGAACATCAAGAGCGGTCATGTGTGGCAGCCATATGTTGGGAGATGAGCTGATTTAAAGTGATACAGTAAATGCGTGATGAGCCCACTTTGTTTGTTTTATGGACACATTCTTTTAAATACCTGTAAGTGTACTCCATAAAGCCCTGGTGTAAGCAGTCTTTTAATTGTGCTGTCTGTTTAAGCTCCCACTTCTCAAGGCTCTGAAGGTGGTAAATGATATCCCTAATCAACTATGAGCTTGAGATGTGTCCTCTGACACTAACGCTGCTGTTTAAAACACAAACAGTGTTGTTTGTAGACCTTGTCTACAAATAAAGAAAAGAACACCTCTGATGTTCAACTGCAGGAATCTATTAGGTGAACAAATGTGTTCCAAACGTTCCAAACACTTCAAATATGTTGCAGAGGTGTACATTATTAGCAAGCACCTCATATCGAGTTCTTCTTTTTAGAATATTTCACGCTGAGTTTCTTTTTTGCTGTAACTCAACCTCTAATGGCTTGCCAGACGCTACGCTATGAAAACCAGATTCCCTTTTCAGTGCACTCGTAAGATAACAAAGAGCATTTCCCTTTCCTAATGTTGCAACATTGATACAAATCTGGCCTGGTGGTTCATTGTGTGTTATTTCGAGCTCTGACTCCATCCTCTTGCCCACAACTCTAATTTTCAGGCACAGAGGAGGACTCTGTGGTCAAGTCTAAGAAGGCCTTCCGCAGCCAGGCTGCTTCCAACCAGAACCCAGAGACAGAGCTGATGTTGGAAGGAGATGAAGACACTGCCAGCCTGCTCCAGGAGAAGGAAATGGACGTTGGTGGTAAGTCAGCCTGCCAGCGCCCATCTCAACATTCCATCTGCTCCGGCCTCTCTCCGAGCAATCACATTTTTTACTTTTAACCTGACTTCTACTCCCAGGGTAGTGAATGCTAGGTAAGTACGGCTTCAACTGACTCAAATTCATTATAATTTGTTGTAAGCAGTGAAACTGCTATCCATTTCAACATATTTTCATGAATAAATCTATTTGTTTATTCAATTGTTTTGTCAATTGAATCTGTCAAATAAGGCAAAGGAAACATTTGTGCTGGTTGAGATCTTCTCATTAAACTGATTACTATTGAGGCTAGTCAGGTAGCGTCACACGCGTAACACAAGGTATGCACAAGGTATTTTAGTTGTAACATTGTTTGAACTTTATGTTGGGATAACAAACCAATTATTGTAAAAAAATGTATTTACTGTATTTACTAAAGTTACCTTAATGTTAAGGATGGAAGCTTTATGTGTTTACTTCCTAATATATATTAGGTTACTGTAAATGTTATTGTATTGTAGATGTATATTTTAGTCAGTCGTGTCAGTATGTAGCACAGAGCAAATCTTAGTGTTCCTAGATTAAACCAATGGTAAAATATGTGACTCAGAGTTCAACAGTAACATGGCCAATAAAATGTTGCCAATAAACAGTATCCTTTAACAGTTACAAATGTTTCTACACTTACAAAGGTTCTGAGTAATGATTTTGTTCTGTTTCTTTGTTTATATTTTGTCTTGTTTCTGCTTGATAAGTGTACTTTTCTGTTTTGCTTTGAAACTCCTCAGCAAGGTTCCTTCCTGGCGTGTTTATCTTCAGAGGCAAGTCTCCTTAAGTTAAACTGACAACGGAAATATCAGTCCGGATATGTCACAACCTATATATAAAATCGCTCAATAATCAATGCTTAGATGAAACGCTGTTATGACACTTTACAATGGCCTTATAGAAATAGTGTGTTGAAAATGTAATCGCTTATATTCTCCCTAAACACAAAGGTAAACAAACAACAATGTAGTATTTATATAATGTCTAAGCGATTATTATTGTGTACTTACAGTATGTTTCCACTGGTAAATACACAGGTTAATAAACTGGAATAAGGCCAAGGTATAGTGCTACGCAAGACGTTCACACTAACCCATTAGTCAAACATAATTCCTTGAAAATACTGATAACTGATTGAGAATGATTTCGAAGAGTTTCAATGTATTGCTAAAACAATTAATGAATTGGTATGTACAGTAATTAAACTCACCCATAACAATTTCTCTCACCTGCACCGTTTTTAAGTGATTAGTTTGTACAGTACTTACCAGATGCAGAATGAGATATACAGTATATTGTTAAACTTCAGATTTATTTGTGATCATTACCTGCCGTTGCTTTCTCTCTCCAAGATCTCAATTCCGTTTTAGAACTTCATATTCACACGATCCAGCCACTAGTAGATAGTACTGCCAAGGGGGAGGTTGCTCAAACACCCTTAATAGTTTTCCAGAATCGCACGCTAGCGTGTGAGCCAGACTAGCAAACGCTGAGCTCCTTTAGAAGTAACTCCCATTACTTCAAAACATTTCTTCTAAACATTGCACTAAAGGTAAGTTTAGCCAGAGTTGATTTAGGTTTGGAGTATAGACCAAGAATTCTGGACTATATTTATGGGCCAAGAAAGCTGCCCTTTTCTTTGGGCTCATGCAAACAAATGGTGCCTGAAATGAGCAGAATCACCTATTGGTTTTATGATGATGCAGTCTTACTGGAATATAATGGTCAGCCCTGGCAGCCATCATGCCAGAATCATTTTCTATGTTTCAATCACAAGCGTTATAAAGCAGCAAATGAGGTGAGATAAACTTTTAGTAAAGCTTTCTCCTTCTCCTTTGTCACGGTGAGAGGCCATTACAACACAAGGACTAAGGTGATATCCACACTAGCACAGATACATTTGAAAATGCTTTTTAAAGCCACGTTCCACAATACCGTTTTCACAGCGATTTCAAAAATCTGCATCCACACAGAAACGGCCAACCCACTGAAAAACGCATACATCTCTGAACTGTGCATGCACAAGTTGCTAAACATACAGTATGACCTTATGTGCCATATCTGTTTTTGTTGTTTACAAAAACATACCTCTGCTCCCCTAAAGCATTGTCATGTGATCTGGCATGTGACGTCAGCGTTTCTTAAGGGAAAAAGTTCCACTTTCAAATGTATCCGTTCTAGTGTGGATATAGCCTAAAATGTTTCTATTTATTTATTTATATCTGTTATTGTTACAGTACCAACAGAAATGTCCAGTGATTTATTCTTATTTTAATATGTATTTATACTATTTTATTTTTTATTTACATAAAATGCTCTATGAAAATGTATTCAACAATAACCTAATATTCTTCAATTTTAACAGTTTAATTTTATGTAACTTTTTCTGGAAATACCAGGTCATATATTATTTTAACAAATTGTCAGTTGATTGAAAACAAGAACTGCATTCTTCATCTTCATGGCGTTAAACCGCATCAGGAGGAGCTGGGCGGATATATACCAAATAAACATCCTTAATTATAATGCTTTCACTATGGTAAATGGCGCTCTAATTTTCCACTAAGTTCGGAGTGACAAACTTGCTTTTATAGTGACATACATGATCAATTGCTATTATTTAGTCGACGATGAGCAGCGACGTCCTCTGTGAATGTACAGTAGAAGGCCCCTCCCCCACACCCACATTTCCAGTCTGCAAAACATCCGTCAGCCCGTCTACTATCAGTCAGATAAACCCTGCACTTCAAAGCTCAGACACAAGCTCAAACAACGTATATTCTGGTCCCTTTTCAGGAGCCAATAGGCTTATTCAAAATATCATGAAATGTAATGGCCAATTGTCAAGTGTGGTGTCACCAATGTGGAATGTTCCTTTCTACTGTAAGTACTGGGTAATGCTTTTATAGGGATGTACTGTCTGTGCATCTAATCTCAGGCATGACCAACCTTAATGAGAGATCTGGGGCAAGACTGCTGTCAACAAGAGAGCTCCCCCTGCCAACCGTTGGGACTTTGCCTGCTTGGCATTGCCAAAAGGGTGGTGCTAGCACTCAGGCCCAGGAACTTCTGGTGTCAGAACTCGTGATTAGACTTTTTGTTCCCTTGAAAACATTGGGATGGGCATTTGCACTAAAATCAAATGAATGTTTTTGTCTGCTTAAATTATAAACTGAGTTGGTTGAAACGTGTTTAAGAGACTGAGATACACAAGAGTTGATTGATATGTAGTGTTCTGCTATTGCACCAGAATGGAAGCACCCTGAGTGTTTTTTGTTTTGTTTATTTCAATGTATGATTTGTTTATCCATGTTAGTCCCATGAAAAATAATTTATTCAATTTCTAACAGAGATATAACCAAGGCAGAAGGAAAATGTTTTTTTTCTTCTGAGAAGTTTATCAATAAGCTTATGGTAAAAAGATTTGATTATATTTTCAAAGGGAATGTATAGCCTAATTGTCCTTGTGCATTACTGAACTGCTCTGTATTATTTCGAATGTGCCTTCATTGATGCATGGAATGATGTCCTCCTTTCAAAGCACCGAGAATGATCGCTTTCACCTTAATTAGGACGTTTCCCAGAATGCTTTGTGCCTCCATGAAGCAACTGCTGCCGTGATTCAAAAGCACAAACAGCAACCTGGGTTTTGCAAAGCCTACAGTTGAAGCTAATACCATTTTAATAGTTTTGTGTGTGTGTGTGTGTGTGTGTGGGTGTGTGCGCGCGCGCGTGCGTGCGTTTGTGAGTTCACGATGGTAAATTGTCAAAAAAACTAGACCCATACTATCTACAGTATTTATTTCTGGAAAAAATACTCTAATAATAGGCTAATGATAAAAATATGAACGGAAGTGAAATTACACTGCTATTTAATAGGTTAAATATTTATAATTTTCCTAAAAAACAGCTGGGCAAGCTTATCTTAAATATTATCTTATGACCGTCATTTGGAATAACCTATTTAATTATTCTTGTGTAAACATTTTAATGCTATAGCCTAATTATGGACCAATCCCTGGGGGATTATAGATAATCCTACTCCCCATGATGGCTATGGATGAAGTCTTAATGTTCGCGACTAGTGTCATTCTCTGTGCTCTCCATAGGCCTACGATCCAGTCTATAGGCTGTAGGTATTTGTCTCTGGCCCTACAACAGTTAATCGAGTATGAATGGATTTGTAATGCTATGTCCCTCTATAGAAATGGAACCAAGCGTTTTAGGTCAAATCTATTTTGGTCTAAAGATGATTTTACTATTATAATACCGTAGGCTAATGAACATTGGAAGAATGAGAATTAGATCATAGTTGAATCATTTGTTTGTGATGGAATATTGTTCAGGTTTCAAACATTTAACATAGGCTAAGATACGTTATAGGACATTATTATTTTGAATAAACACGTGATAAAACGTCAGCCGAAATGCAATAAATAGGCCGCTGATATTGCATGCCAATATGGCTTGTAAGCAGCATGTACTAGCTGATAGCATCAGCAGATAACAGCAGAACCAAGCAATGGTAGAAACAGGCTGCAGGCTGCTACTGTATGAACTGTCGCCATGGGAATTTGGGACCCAAATCAACTTCGGTTTCGGTAACACTATAGGGGCGTAATTGGTTGAGGAACGTAGATTAAGATGGATGAGACATTAAAGTTGCTCTCCGGACTTTAGGTGATCGATAAATATAGTGAGTTCTAAAGCTTTCGTTTGAGGAAAGACAAATTACTAGATCGGGTAGGTCTAAAGCTATGCCTAGGCTATGATCTTGCTTCGATGGCACCTGTAGCGATCGTATAGCCTAGGCCTACGCATCTATAGCCTATCCATAGGCTATATAGGCCTACGTTATAGGATACAATCTGATCGGTCCACATAAAGTGAATAAAAATAATATAATGAATCCTTGCTTAAGCCAACTGAATAAAGCATGACCCCTACATAATTAACCTAAACTCTCATTTACGTGGTATTCTATTATTTTCGATGTTGATTATTTGTTATCATTCTCCTCTTAAACAGAGGAAAATAACTTTGTGTTACTTTTCAGAGTAGGCATATTCATCATCCCGGCGTTATTTATTATTCCCCAGCTTTAGAAAGCGTAGGCCTATAATGTTGTTGATGCAGCCTCCATGTGTTGCAGGCCCCGTTGTTCTCAGCACCCCAGCCCAGCTTGTCACCCCAGTGGTCGTGGCGCGGGGGACACTTTCCATCACCACGACGGAAATCTATTTTGAGGTTGATGAGGATGACACAGCCTTCAAACGGGTTGACCCAAAGGTAAGTGCCATGGAAAGTTTGCACTTAAATGGTTTTAAAATAGAGAATTTAAACCGCCGGTGTCGAGTTCATTGAGCCACTAACTAAGTGGGAATATAAACGCGCGATATATCTCGATATTTGCAAACAATTGACCGTTTCCTCTAAATAATTGTTGGTGTATTTTTATATTATGGAATTTATTTGAAATATTTCAGACGTTTGGCTTTTTTTTTTTTTTATATATGAGCAACAGTTATGTCCTTGCCCGCCCTGCATGATATCTTAAAATACTTATTGTGTGCGCATATAGCCTATTCGTGGAATAATTCTTTCAGAAATGCTTTATGATTACTTAGATCGTAGTAGCTATATTTTTTTTATTATTTCTCTCCGATTAATACAATACCCCTATACACACAGGCTCATGTGGCAGTTGGACTGTTATAGAATAGTCTAAATTCAGTAGGCTATTAAATAGCACCAATGGTTTAATTAACAGACTTTGGTTTGGCTATGATTTTTAAATTTGTATGTAGAGTCAATGCAAATATATGTCCTAAAGTTATTAATATTAATTAAAGTGGGATTTAAATTTCTTAGTCTAAAAAGTAAAGCTTTCATATTATTGATTCTCATTAAGTCTACTTCTGTAATGCAATTTAATAAACCAAATGCGACACAAATATAAAACAGCTTGATTTATTAACTCTTTAAATTAAATCGAAGACAGAAATAAGAAACAGATCACAGATGTTATAATCCAGTGTATTTCAAGTGCATTTTTTCAATTAGACTTATATATATATATATGTATATACTATATATATTTTATTATTTTCATTATTTTTATCATGTAGGCCAAAGCAAGGGTAGGCCTATAGAAAAACAACAACAACAGAAAACGTTTGAGTATTTTAAATAATAATTCAAGTAAAGTTATGGAATGTTTCAAATGTTATAAATGGTGTTGTGGCCTACTATCAAAATGTAAACTTTGAAAATTAGAAAATGTCCATTAAAAACAGATCAGACCACTGCTGCAAGTAAATTAATAGGTTTTCTACCAGGGGAAAAAAGGGAAGAAAAAATCTTCAAGAGTAAATTTAAAACAGGTGGAATCCTATTTACGTGTCACAGAAACAACATTCACAATTTCAGACCACTGGAATCACAATCTATGAATGATTATTTACAGTATAAAATGTACAGTTGTTGAATTTTCCCCTCAATGCTTTTAACTTGTTTTTTTTGTTTTAAAGCGTTGAAGTTGGCTATAAGGCTGGACAACCGTGGCACAGAAATAAAATAAACAAATTCAGGTGTGCTTTAAATTTGCTCCTATAATTTGCAAGGGTAAAATAGTGATAATTATTAATTTGACCTAAAAATCATCTTGAAATAGGCCAAGGAAGTATTTTCAACAAGAAAGATCCGTCACATTTCATAATACTTTAAAAATAGGTCGTCAATATATTTTTCTGTCCATGTAGCTCCTGAATAACATTATAGGCCTCCTAACCATTTGAACACGACGTGAACTAATGCATTTTTACCTCAGAGTTTCTCCAAGCTTTTGGGGTTGGTCAGTATTTCTCTCGCCAGTCGCCAAGTCTGTTTGGCTGCGTTCTCAAGAGCTGAGTGCGGTTTCCCTTGGAAAAGGTCTAAGTTGGGGAGGAAATAATGCGGGCACCTCCTGCACTGCAAACACGAAATAAGCTGCAATAGAATTCCGTTCAAGCGATCGCCAAAGCAGTTCTCGTCCCAGTCGGATTCCCTGGGATGCTTTTCACACTCGTAGGAAACCAGAGTCTTCATGTGATAGTTGTTGAGCGGCTGTCCTGGCAGTTCTAGGTGACGGTCACGTAATGTTTTTAAGACCGAGAGACATTTCTTCCTGCAGCCGCCTAACAGAAGGCGATTTTCGGCCTCGGCGAACTGCAAGACCCAGGCATCGCTCTCCGCTGAACTCTGCTTGCCGTTCAACGAGTAGCACTCTTTGGATAAAAGGTTGAAGCCCTCCGCTTTGACTTCTGCCACCCTGTTAGGTCCTGGCCACGGGATATGAGGGAGAGGCCAGTGCGCAGCGCTGCGTGGCCAAATCCCAGTGCACTTAAACGCCGGCGTGATCTGCACCACGTATCGGTCTCGGATGCGCAACTTCACCTCGCTGGTGTCAGCGACCATTTTGACTACGTCTCTGTAGCTGCATTTATCCACCGCCTGCGCCACCAACGTCTGGAATCTGGAACGGATCTTACGCGCCGAGAGGTAACCGGAGGCTGTGATGAACTCAACCCAGAGAGACATGCTCCTCTTGCGGCCGTCGCTGAGTTTGAGCACGGCACAGCCCGGCAGAGAGCCGTCATCAACGAAGTTGAACACTCCCATCTGGTTGAGGTAGAGCACCACCTCGAACTCAGTCGGAGATATGACCTCCAGACCCTCAAAGCGGTTCTCCATCTCGCTCAGCGAGCTGATGAAGCGGGGCTCCTGTACTTCCACTTCCTTTAGGACGTCCGACACCACCTTGCATACCTCCCGAATGGTCTTGGAGATCGCTGCTTTCCGAGATTGACATTTCTCGTTGTAGTATTTGTTTAGGTGGTATACCAACTTCGCTTGCGCGGCTATCATGTTCGGGCAGAGATCCGGGTTGTACACCGGAGTCTCGCAGTAAGCCGAGGGATCCAACGCGACTGTTTGTACGGGAGCCAATTTTAGAGAAGAAAAGGATCTTTTTAGAAAGAAAAACGGGTCTATTTAAAATAGACAGCTGTCCCTAGCTGCGCTCGGAGAACATGCGTAATGATAGCAACGCGGGCAGACCGTACGCATGGGCTGACTATTGACTTGCTTGGAGCCAAGCTTTGAAATGAAAATGATTAGTACATTTAGAATTAAAAGTGCATTTCATTCCTGTAAGGCCCAGTAGTCAGAAAAAAATATCGTTTTCTGTTTCTCTAACCACCCTTTGTAGTTAGGAATCCGTTTGGAGTGTGCGCTCCTGACGCAGCCGGTGTTGCTGTGTTTCAGAACGGCAACACACACACTCCCGGAATTATAAGGGAGGGGTCGAAGCCGGCACGTCCAATCGCCATCCGATGCGTCACCGCTCCTAGTTTATCGAAAACAAATTAATCCCTGGGTGTTATATACAAGTAAAAGTAAAGGTAGTGGTAGTAGCCTACACTGAGAGGCGGAAGTACACCTACGCATTTGGAGAGAAAACATTTTCCCTGCTTCAACCTGCTCATGCTGTGGACTCTATCTACTACTTTTTTGTGTTCTATTATATAGGATAGAGTAAGTGGACTGAGGATTGGGAAAGGCTTGGTGTGTTTTTTTTCTGAATAAAATATTTAAAATAGTTAGCGGATTAGGTTACCCTTTCTAACTTAATAATTATTAGGTAGACTGGAGGGTTTATGTGCTAACGTCTTACTAAAATTATATATCCGCAGATTTGTTTGAAATGCATATACTGAGATTTATATTAGTTAATTGATGATTTTTATTTATTTATTAATTTGGCAGTCATATGGGCGAGGGAGAAAATAATAGTCTACATCTACGTCAGTTAGCCTACTATATATTTTCAATGCCTGCCTAATGTGAAATATCAGAAACAGACAATTCTGATATGTTACCTAAATATGAAAATAAGGCTTAGCGCAAAATAGCCAAAAAAAGGTATTGATATGAAAAGCACATAGGCTATATGAACGTGTAGGGCTTTTTGTTAACTTGCTGTTCCACATTTCTTCTTACGATAAAAAACAAAACATTTTTAATTTATTTTAAATGTTGGCCTGTTTACAATTAAGGCTAACTTTATTATATATTTAAATTTATGAACTGTATATGTCAAGATGTTTAATGCCTGCACTTGGCTCATTTCATCAATGTGGTCATATAATTTGCTCCCAAGTTATACTTTTTGTATCACAAAATAAAATGAAAAGGTCAAGATTAGATGTGGTCATCGAATTAATAAAAAAAGTTTATAAAAAGACCATAATTTATGGTTAATAAACAATTTAAATATCGTTCCAACAATAATTAAGCAAACCAAATACAAAACATAATTTATAAAAATTCTAAAAGAGATTAAGACATTATCAAGATTTGAACAGCTGACTTGTTCATGACCAGCTGTAGGCCTTAACTTTTTAACAGTCAGGCACAATGCTCCTGTTGTAGACTGATTCACAATAAACATTCTCTATACCGTCTTTGGCTCTCATTATTGCATTGCCCTCCGTCTCAGAAGGTATGCAGTGCACGCATTGAAGAAGACTTCAAACGGATTACATTGCATAGATCAGATAACGAAACAAAGGCATATACTCTATATAATCTACAGTATAGTGTAGTCAGAGGCGCATAAAAGCAGACATTATGGAGGCAAACTGCAGCCCGCCTCTAGCTTCGAAGAAGCAGTTACGTGGATGTGTGTCAGAGCAGGAGGTGGCGCATGGGGGCGGGGTGGACACCCCAATAGATAGGTGACTCCCATTATCATCACAGTCGAGGCCCAACAGCAGTGTATGTGTTCGGCAAATTGAAACCATCGTTTTAGACTGTTACCAGGCTGATATGGGGTCTCATTTGGTAGATGCTTTTGGTTGGGTTTTAAGCTACATATCCATTCCTGCTTAAAAATAAGAAAAATGACTGGAGAATAATGGAAAAGTGTTACATTTTGTTTTTAGATTTGAGATTCCCATCTTATTTTTTAAAAACATTATAGAGGCATATAGAGAACATACTGTGGAGTCATGAGGTGTTTCACGTGGTCAGAGGTAGCTAAAAAGCCCCCTCTCTCTCGGGATCTCATACACCCCCCCACCCACCCTCCACCCCTCTGTGGCTCAGCAGGTACTTGTGTTTTATTGGAACCAGACTAGCTTCACTTTAGCATCTTGAGTCATGGTATCTCCAAATCCAGTTGCACCTCTGACATTGTCCCGCAGACCTTGGCAATCCCCTCCATATGCGTGATAGAAGGGGGGGATTTTCATTGGGATTATCACCTCTTAATCTAAAGCATGTGGCTGCACAGATCTTTACAGTAACTCAACCTGCTCGCTCTCTCTCCGAGGCTCCAAGGCTTGTCAGACTTGGCCTCAGACACAATCTCCCTACCCATATCTTTACCATTACAACATTTGCAAGCTTTGTTGCTCTCTTTTGCCGTCCAGCTATAGGCTATCGGAGGCCCTCCGCTGTGATATATAAGCCTCCGTGGGCCTGTTTCTGACCCGGCAACACGAATGCGTTATTGTGTAAATCAATACAATGACTCCTACTTCGTCTAATTTTGCCCAGCCATGTGACTCTGTTTTGAAGGCCCTTTTTGTTTCCAGATGCATGCCTCCACACTTATTCATTTTTTTTTCCACCACCATTTTTCTGTGGCCTTTCTTCCACTAAGACTGATCCTCCTGTCAGCATGGCGGGCCGCGATGTCACCAGTTCTTGACTGAAGTGGCTCTATAATGACACCACTCAAGCTCTGAGGGACTTGAACGGATGCTCCATTTAATGTATCCCATGCAGTTAAAAGCATGATGGATTTATATACTTAGTTGACGTTAGGCGGTATTAAGAGTCTCACGATATTAGTTAGTAGTTTGTGAATACTCTACATTTCCTTAATGAAAAAATATTCAAATAAAATGTTAATTCGTATAATACCCATCAAGTCATTACGATTATAGAATTTTACAATCCTGGTATTGTACTTGTATTGCCTGTTGTACTGGAGTCTGTAGAAATATGTATATTTCAAAATGAAGGAAGAATATTTTAAACAACCGGAACTATTAATTAGCATCATCATCCTAACTCATTATGTAGAAATCTTATTAACTACAACAAGTCATTTTCTTTATTTTATGTTCCCATTTTAGATGTCAAAATTTGTGTCTAGCCATATCTGTGCCAAATAGAGTTAGATCTCTGGCCCAATGTGCAGACTAATCCCAAGCAGAGCCATGGAGTGGCATATTTCTTTATAAATCAGATTAGGAGTAATGTCACTTCAGACACAGGCGATCAGCATTGACTCTCACGCTGTGACAAATAATATAGTTAAATCTCCAGGGACAAGCACTCATTTTGACACACTCTTTTTTATACTTTCTTTTGTCCTAAAATTAAATTGTCATTGTGATTTTTAATCATCAGAACATTACTATTCCAAGCAATATGGCGTCTCTGTAGGGAAGCCAGTTAATGTTTTGGGCCCTGTGTCTCAAACTGAGACCCCCTCTGGTTTGTATCCGTTCATTTGTTTTTAATTCTTTACTGTTTATTAGCTGACTCCTTCTGGGACAGGCCAGCAGGCTACATATCCAGATGCCCTATAGTGATCAAGCACACAGCTCTTGTGAGCTATGAACCACTCACACAAAATACTCACCAAACTTCCAAGGTGAATATTTCTGAAAACGTAGAGAAGTGTAAAATATGAAAATTAATTGATTGTCTCAGACTCATTTGCCCCCCCCCGACACCTCCCCCTTCCAATATGCTATGCTTGTCAGCCTTAGTGATAAATTACATGCATGTATTTGCATACATTTAGCATCATATCAATTCAGTTTTTATTTGCTAAAATAATGATCCAGAAAATGCGCGATTACTTTTTCCGCTGTACTTTTTCTGCTTCGCAGCATGCAATAAAGTGCTGTTTCGGTGTATTTCTCTGTTTTTATTAGCATGCTGTTAAGCGCCAGGTTTAGTTGTACATGACTGTGCTAAACATTGTGTATGTTTGAACCAGAGAATGTGTCTTATTATTCCTTTATAAGTGTGTTTTATTCCAATTTCTCTCTACAGGCTGATATGGACAAATTGCTCAGGGAGGTGGTTTATATATACACGTGCGGTTCTCCCTTTTAATTGTATTTATTTTCTTCCCAGTAAAAACTGTCGGCTAGTTTCCATGTTGCCTGACGTGAAAGGAAACAATGCACTGGCGTCAGCGTAATCAATCTTAATGTGTGTGAGGCGTCTAGTATCTAAAGGTGGGAGCTGTAATCATCTGCCCACTGACCCCATGATACGCAACCATACAGCCCTTGTGTCCAATAAGCAATTTAGTATCTCAGATTAATTAAACATCCCACCGTTCCTGGGTGTCATGTGATCTAAGACCAGGAGTGCGCAGAAACAAATACAAAACAACGGGAATTAAAAAATTAGGTCGATATACTTGCATTAGCGCTGCAGTAATCAAATGCTGGTAGTGATGAAATTAGGCAATCTTGCCCAAATAAGGGGTGAAAGGTTCATAATTCCCAGTCCTGGAGATCTGAGCTGCTGGGTGCCAACTGTCAAAGCAGGGCTAATGATGACAAATGTCTCTCTATGCAGATTGGGAGCAGCAGCAGGCGCACTGGTGCGCAGCTTAGAGAGGAAAAAGAAAAATAGAAAGGGCCCTAATAGGAGAAAGCTTGTGTGCACATTATCATTGGCATACATAAAATAAAACTGACGGTTTGACTTTGAAAGGACTCTGGTATGACCTTGTTTTGTGCTACTATAATGTGCCCTACAATACCCTGTGTGGCCAATGTCAAAAACAACGTGTTTCTACAGACTGGGGGAATCATTTCTTGGGTAAAGAAAAGAAATACCAGCTGTAATTAATATATATTTGGCTTGCCAAGTTACAATAGATTTCAATAAGACCTTCACAATGAATGTAAGCAATGTTTATGCTAGCGCTATATTTAGCAAAACAGTCTATCACCACTGAAATCCAAAACGTTGTAGCATGTAAACCTATGAGTCGTCCCTCTGTGTAGTTTTCCTCATTAGCTGTGTTCGAAGATATTTTGGTGATCATTATGCAAGACAATGAAGTTTTATTTGGTACACAGAAACCCCTCTTCTCATGTACGCAGCTTTAACAGTGTCTTTATGTGAACGTAAAAATGTTTTACCAGTTTTCCATATTTCCGTTTTTTGCACCCAGAGTGCTTCATCTTAAAAACGCTTTTAGGAGAACGCTATAAATCTGATTTCACTTACTGTGACGTAGGGCTTGTGTTAATAAAAGAGCAAACCCAGAGTGTTGCGGGGCCAGATTCCCCCAATTTGTTGCTTGAACGGCTTTTGAAAGGGGTCCCACTTTGTACAAAGGGAGCCTCCTCTTTGTTTGGTTTCGCCCCATCTGTGTCATCTGGTGGTCTGTGCAAGAGGATGGTGTCGTGGGGGGCGCTCCCCAGCGGCGTTGCCAGTTGTTTTATGGACTCAGCGGAGTGGTGCTGGGAGTTCATAAGTTGGCCTGGCCCATTGTGTGCTGAGCCCAGCTGACACGTGTGAATTGACTCCAGCATATTGACAGATCATTTCCATTAATGAATCGGCAGACTCTGCCTTGTTTCACTCTGTGATTTATGCTCTGGCTGCATCTTCCTCTGTGCTCAGGGTTAACTGACCCCCACCCACCCACTAAAAGGAACACAAAAAAACACAAAAAAGAAACGGGATGGGCAAACAGAGAACTGTTTGGAAGTTGTATGCACTCTGACTGCTCCGATGGTGCGTTTCAAGTATCTATATTATCCTGTATACTGTTACTTCATTGTTGGTGAGATTCTTGTATTTCTTTGGCCTGTGCAATGAGATAAGATAAAATAAAACTTGTTTTATTATATTATTATATCAATAAATAACAGAGCGGTAATTTGGTCATGCTACACAAGCTACACTTAAAGTGCAGGAAAATAAGTATTTGATATATATATAAATATATATATCTAGAGAGAGAGAGAGAGAGAGAGAGAGAATTTGTATGATAATGCACTTTATTTCACAATATTTCGTAGTATACACTTCCATCCTTTTTTAAGAACCTGGAGCCACACAGACTGCTCAGTTGATATGAAGCTGCTATTTGATGTTGATATGAAGCTGCTATTGTTTAGAACCAGCCTTGATCCTCAGTGGCTACTATCCAGCTTATTCAAAGCAGCAGCCACCACACTGCTGCCGGCCCTGGCCCACCTCGGCCCGGCCTGGCCCGGCTCGCCACCCCCCACCCTCGTTGCCACAAGGCAGGCACATTTGCACGCCACCATTTTACGCTGCCACGTCTCCCCCCCCCCCCCACACACACACACACCCCGAGAGGGAGGGGAGGCGAAAGAGGGAAAGAGGGAGGCTCTCTCCCTCCCTGAGCGGATGCGAGACAAAGATGGCAGCAGAGACATTTTGTCTACTTTGATTAGTTCTGGTGGCGGTGAGCCCCGCTGAATATTAGCCCCTTACCGGCAAAGCCGCGCACCGTAGGGGTGCAGACGGAGAGTGCACGCCACAATCACATCCACCCCTCCTCTCTTCCATCTTCTTTGGGGGAAGAAAGTGGGCCATATGGGACGCAATGCCAATTGCTTATTTTACACGGTAATTAACATCACTCACAACGTGTTATATGGAAGGTATGTCACAGCCATGACCAAGTTTTATCACACATTTACATACATTTTCCAATAAGGAGAGATATTTTAAGATCCTCAAAGATGACACGGGCTTGTGCGCTTCCTGTCATCCAAAAGTAAAGAATATTAACTTTGCTGTGCTTCATTCAAGTCAAATAGCTATGTTGTGACAGTGTTCATATTCGACCTACCTCTGAGCCGTCACAAATCATTTATCTGTCTTTTCCATGAGTATCAAACTATCTGGTATCTGTCCACTTAAGTTGGGGCTCCCCCTAAACCCATTCCCACAATCTCACAGTCTGTGTGTTTCTGTGTGTTTACAGACACCCATGATACTCATATTTATTGTTTTCTTTTTATTCATTCTCAACTCCATTGTTGTTTCTGCTCAGCACACTTAAATCTAGCTATTTAAAGACTATTAACTGGAGCCAGAACACTAAAGGTTTGTTCAGCTCCCAATTTCCCTGTTTCTACCCACCGAAGCACATTCTAATTCCTTTGTTACCTCAAGGAACAACATTCACACACTTGGTCCCGATATCAGTGAGGGCTAGGACTGCAGAGACATCGCTGGCTGTTTATTTATGCCTCACCGTCGTCTGTTGCGCTCATTAGAGCCGTTGCCCCAATGGGCTCCATTAGATAGGCTCAGGAGATGTAGAGACAAGCTCCCTGTCTGCGAAAGTCATGATGGACGATGAAGTGCTGATGCACAGGTTCCTGCCTGCAGGCTTTCACCTGCTCAGGAACAGCCCCCGAGGCTAAAAGAGCCATTCTGGAGGCAAGCTCCTGTCCGCCAATGAAAGACTGTACAGAATGCGCCTTACTTGAATGCTGTGCTAATGGTCGCTGAAACAAAGGCAGGAATGGGTTGTGCTGAGGCAATTGGTGAACGTTTTCAAATTTAGTTGAAGAGGCAAACAGGAAAACCCCAAAAAGTTGGTAATTATTCTCCCTGGTAATTATTAATTTGGTTTGGATAAGATATAGATTTAGGTTACGCTTATTTCAGTATCCAGAATTGGGGTATGAACTACCACCCTTCTAAAAAAAAAAAACACAGGCAAATAAAGTTATGGTGTTCTACCCTGTTAAATTTCAAATGGTTTCATTAGGTCGTCAGTTGGGCCGGGGAGGTGTTTGAGGCAGGGAGCGGAGAGAGAGCTTGTCGGCTGTTGACACCATCTAACGAAGGGCGGATTAGGAGTTTACAGAGGCAGTAATATGATAGGTCAAAGCGAGGAGGCACTCCTCCGCAGCGCCCGGCTCTGTAATGAATGATTGACTGGCAAAGGGGAAGCTGCCAGTCGCTGGCGGAGCGCTCATCCTGACGCCTGCCGTACCGCTCCACAGCTCCCCTTGATCACGTCTCACTGCTCCCCTCTCATCTGAGGCTCCAGTCTGCAGGGAAAAGCTGCTTTTCTCTCTGTTATTTTCCTCCCTAATTTACACATTCAAGACATTTTTGTTTGCTTATTTGCAATTCCTTTTTGCAGTCCCTTTTCCAGCACCGGCTCTCGCGCGCTCTCTCGCACTTGCACACACAGCTACACCCACATCCACAACCGAATTCCCTTTCTCTGTTTGCCTGGAGGCGATGAACTAATTTCAGGTTCCATAATTGCAGTGTGTTGTACACCTGTCTGCTATTAATTCTCCCCTGTCTCTCATTCTCTCGCTTAATGGCATATTATTGTAATTATTGTCATTATGCCATTTTGTGTAATGAACTTGATTGATGTTTTTGTTACGGCAGTATTAATTGTCTATAATTAGTGTGTGTTCAGGATTTTTTACTAGCGCCGATAGTGTTAGCATGCGGGCAAAGTCAACCTACCTCTTTTTGCAGACCGGCTGGCCTCGAGCATTCCCCAAGTTTGTCTTAATATGGGGAGGAAAGCATAGCTGGCCGGTCTCTGATGAATAGGACCCCGCTTGTAGCCATTTTAAGACCATTACAACAGCGCACGGCTACACAATAGCCTGCGCTGGGCTTTGTTTCAACCTGTCACTTGTCCCTAGTGAAAATAAAATAGCCCTTCATCTTAAAAGAAAAGGGGAAAAAGGTTTTGCCTATACTCCCATTTATGGAAAGTCTGGTTGTGTTTTGAAAGGAGGGGAAAAGTTTTCAGCCATTTGATTTTGAATGTTATTGTTGAAGAGGCAAACTACTGGAAGGAATGCTTAGGGAAGACTCGACTGAACGATGAATGAAACCTGAATGAACGATGTTGAGTTTTTCTTAAGCAGCTCTCAATCCAATTAAGAGTTTAATAAGGGTCATACATAAGGGCTTCACGCTGTTGGTTGGCTCTTTTTGGGGTGACGATATAGGACTGGAGGACGATAGGCCGGCTAAAGCCTGATTTCTTTAGTGAAGGCCGAGGGGCCTTGTGCCCTGGAGAGTCATTGAAAGTGTCAGGGGAGCACAGATGATCGTTTTCTGTTATTCTCAAGGCTGGGTAGGAAGATAGCCTGACGCTGTGGTTAGACTGGTATTCTCATGTGATGCCAATTACCTGTTCTCCACTCCTCTCACCTGCTGCCTGCCATTGTCTTCATTTCCTTTGCTTTTCTTATGCACTCATACCTTTATGACACCCGCTGAATGTGTGAAATCACAATGTTTTTATGCGATTACTTACTTTTTTCAACTCACAGTACAGTCCTGAATGTTAGTATTAGGTAGAGTAGGTCACTTCCTGTTTACAACTTTCTGTTTCTGGCATAGATTTAGCTAATAAAGAAAAAATAATAGAAAGCATTGTTATATAGTTTCCAATTTTTGAAAAGGAGATTTATTGTACTGTTGTACTAACTATTCGTATAAATGTTGGGAAACAACATTTTAATAAGGTTGAATAACAGAGTACCTATACTTTAAATCAGTGGTTACTAACTTTGTATTATGTACAACTCTAAATATAGATTAAGCCCTCACCACACATAACAAGTATGGCCCTGAATTGGTTGAATTGAACTATTATAAAACTGGATTATTAAATAAACATTGTTATGTAACTGCATATTATTACAATTTCCTCTTAAGACAAATAATACTGTGATACTGTTGGTGCATGTGGGGTATGATATTTGTGAGAATAAATATGCTAGAAATCTTTTCAGTTCTTATTTATACTTTTATTTTCTTTTGACATAATTTAAAAAATTAAATTGCCTCCTGGTAAGCCTACCTCTAGTTGGGAATATCTGCTTTAAATTAAAACTAGTTTTTGCAACACTGCCAATAAGTAGGTTGGAGCTGTTGATTGGTTTGTCCATATGGCAGAAAGGCCATATCAACTTGCTCTACAATCTCACCCTATGAGTAGGGTCTGGTGTGGACATGACCTGCTTTTGTGGACTGGTTCACATGCTGAGGAGCTTTGAGTGTCTGACAGCCGTTTAACTGCACACGTCCTGCTTCTCAAGTGCCACCGTTTGGGCCCACTTGAATCCTGTTAGGACCTATAATTACAATTCATGCACTTCCTGCACGCTTTTGAACAACCATTGAGAGACCTAAGAGGGGCGCAGAGAGCCTGAGAGAGCCCCAGACTTAGTGGCCCTTCAGTAACTTGGAAACACTTTTAGAAGCTTTCAAAACACTAGGTGAACTAAAGCCTCCGTTGTCACATGAAGCAACAACACAGTGATTTCCCAACGATTATTGGTTAAATTGCTGATTGGATTGATATAAAATATGCCATGTTAAGAGAACTAAAACATAATCACAAACTGTGAAATGTTTATATTTTCTTATATGACAGGAAGAAATTACATCACAAATCATTGTACCATCAGACGGGCAAACAGTCACTTGATTTTTTTCTGTGAAAAGATGGAATGCCAAAGCATATTCACGTGCTTTCAAAGGAATGGAGTAGAAAGGGTGAGCATAATGCCTAATAGGTGCTTTAGTAATTTCTGAGTTTTCATAGCTTAATCCGTTCTGAAAAGCTCAGGAGAAGAAAAGCTGCAAATGGCCCTCAGTATTAATTTGATGTGACTTCTGTACAATAAGGGCTGTGGATCCCAGCAGCCCATTTTCTAGCTTACCTTCTTTCATCATTCCAAACCCTTGGAACTTTTGCCTAAATGTTTAATGAAACCAAGGATTTAAGCCTCTTTGGTATTCTGTCTTTGTAAAGCTTGCCTTAAAACTATTATTATATTGTGTTCAAGGCAGAGGAGCACGTACAAATAGAGGAGCTGCCTTTCTATTGTGTCCAACTCAAATTGATTTGGTACAATCGAGAGGGCAGTTGTATTTAAACACACATATTCTCTGGCTCATTTACCCTTTTTCCCAATCTGAAAGAATACATTTTTGGTTCTTGCAAATGCAAATAAGGTTTGGTGTTTTCCCTTTGTCTACGTAGAATGACTTAAACTTATAGAAAACAGTTCAAATATAATATTACTAAATAATGTTGTTTAAATTGGAATGTGTATATATATATATATATATATAAACACACATTTGATTGCTTAATGATTTGTCATTTTGTCAACTCCAAATGGGTTATTTATATGTGCATTTATTTCTAGAGAGACAAAGAATGAAATGGTTTTTAGTTTGTTTTCAAAGAATTTGATGTTGCGCCTGGGGAAATGTTTCTCCAGTGGTTTCATTTTGACACATTTTATTTACCATTGTGTAAAAAATAGATGCATGTAAATTATTTGTATTCTCAAACTTCAGAAAGCCACATCTTGCTTTCCATGTGGGTCTTTTGTTTAGAGATAAAAAAAAAATGTTGGTAAGCCCAAGCAGAGAGCCACATTGGGTGGGTCAGTGACCCTAGAGAAAACAGCTTGCATTAATATGGTCTAATCCAATGTAATTAGTCAAATTACAGCACGCCAAGCGGCTTGTCAGGGGCTGTCAGCTTTGGCAGACACACATGATGGCCTGGAGTCCCGCTGGTCAGCAGAGACTCCTAAAACCCTTGAGCAGTGTCGCCCCAGTCCGCTCAACTATACTCAATTTTATCCTGCACCCTCTCAACCTTATTTCCAGAGCAAAAATGGAGCACTTCTCTTTCAGCCCTATATTGCCACATATCCAGTTTACACCTTCCCTGGATTGTCTCTTGTGGCCCCGGGCTGGGATCATGCGCTTGGCTTCCTGCCTACCTGCCAAGGTGGATCAAAATGATTTGGGCGTTCTTAGCACAAGATCCAGAAAGTCAGAGTAATTATATCAACGCTGCTATAGCATGTCGTACGCTAACCCGTGCAGCTAAGAACCGCAGACATAGGTAGAGCGTTTTCCTCATGTCGTAGGATTAGCATTGGTAAAAAGATTTAAACTATATAATTACACGAGGATAAAGTACAAATTATCTAGCACACTCAACAGCCAGATTATCAGCCCCCACAAGCCCCCGCACAGCCCCGAGGGTGAGCCTGGATGACAAAAGGGCCTTATTAGCATAAATTTACAAGCACTTCTGTTTAGAGAAGCCGATAAGAACCTGTTCCACCTTCGCTTTGGCCCCCGGACGCCTTGTTGTGCTTTTGGCAATGACAGATAAGTCAGGGTAATTCTGCGTTATATGCCTGAAGAAGAAAAAAATAAATAAAAAGATGCTCTAGATTCTGTCTGCGTCCCGAAGGTGTCACCCACGATAATCCTCAAAGAGGGTCCGGCGGATAGGGGGCTGTGTGTTTCCCAGATGATATACCTCGAATGACAGAAAGAATTATACGAAGGGAGACAAATGTGTAACATATTATTAAGTGATTCCTGGTGAATAACGGGGGATAAAAGGATAATGGATGAGGGTGTCGTTATTACCTTGGCACGGAGGGATGCAGCAAAGCAAAGGTAGAAAGACAAGATTAATTGAGGACGAGTGGGGCGCTCATTGCTCATCAGACCCTCTCCCCTAACCGTGTGCTCCTCTTCTGCTCTTCTGTCTCTCCGCCTCTCCATCCTTGTCTCTACCCTTCTCTGTCTTGAGCCGAGCCCCTCCCCCTCTCGCGCACACACACACACACACACACACACACACACACACACACACACACACACACACACACAAAGAAGGAAAAGAAAAGCAGGGTTTATAGCGATCAGCACTGCACTTCCTGTGGCAGCCAGAGGAAGCTGGTACCCCGGGCCTGCAAGATTTCAGTCGTCTTAAGGCTGACAAGTCCCTGAAGAAGGCCCATTAGTGAAGGCTTGCTGAAAGGACCCCATAGCAAATGATCGCAGCCCATCCCTCAAGCTCCTTACTGAAGGCATGCTCAAGCTATTTATCTGGATGATGTGCTCAACCAAGTGTGTGCGCGCACACATGCATGTCCATGCACTTACGTACACACACAACATGGGTTATTTCCTACCAAACAAAAACAGAGGTAACAATCCCAACAAATGATTATGGTTTATATTTTACAAGAACAAATAACCTTAGGGTAGGTTGACTTTTTTCAGCCCAGGCCTCATTGAAATGTTGTTTTCCCATTATTTATAGTGTAGCATATCACCACCTCAATGATAGCTTCACTTCACTTTTTTCAACTGTAATAAGGTTAATTATGCAGTTTAATATTGTTTCCCATCATTTATAACAATGGTTAGTACAACCTCACTAATAGCTTTAGCTTTAACCCCAGGATGTACAACATGGGTCAAAAGGGCATAATTTTTCTTGCTTAACTTTAGAACAGAAACACATCACACTATGATATTCCAAATCCTGTAATCCTCCAAAACCTTGGAATATGTGTAGCTTTATTTATTTTGAAGAAAAATATGGTTTCATACCGATACCCCTAGTTTACATAACACGGGTCAAAATGACCCGAATTGACTTATAATGGGAAATTTATGATTTTAACCATTTTGATGCATATTAAATGTGTTATCTCAAACATGATTCAAGATAGAGGCTTACAATTTACCACATTTCTCCATCTTCCCGTACTAAATAAATCCTTACAGTGATTCATTACCTTAACTCATGCCTCTTTCCTACAGCGCAACTAGGCAACATTTACATAATCTCAATCATTGACCAATGAATGGCAGATGGGAATCTTGATGTAAAGATTCACAATTTACTAAATTTTCAGTGCTGAAATATTATCAAAATGTATTAGGGAACTCGGCAGCCCTATTCATATATGCCATTTACAACACAGCTCTGACATCTCAGTAATAATGTGTGTCTGTGTGTGCATGTGTGTGATTACTGTATGCAATATTGTGTCCATGTGTGAATGCATTTCAAATACACCTGATTAATTGCATACTGTATTTATGTGTACCTGTAGATGTATACACTGATGAGCCAAAACATTCTGAATACTCACAGATTAATCAATAATTAATCAACGTTGATTATCTCGTAACAATGGCACAGGTCAAGGTCGGGGATATATTAGGCTTTAAGCGAACAGTCTGTTCTCGTAGTCAACGTCTTGGATGCAGAAGAAATGGGAAGGCGTAAAGACCGTAACCATTTGACAAGGGTCAAATGGTTACGGTCAGACGACTGAGTTGGAACATACCCAACAACGCTTACGGGCCGCTCCCGGTCAGCAGTGGTGAGTACCTACCCACATTGAACCGAGGAGGGACAAACCACGAACCAGACGACAGGGTGTTGGGTATCCAAGGCGACAGAAGGGCTACTGTGGCATGAGTCGCAGAAATTGTTTTATGAGAGGAATGTATCACAACACACCTGCTGCGTATGGGGCTGCGTAGCCGCAGACCGCTCAGAGGACCATTGTGACCACCCAGGTGGGTGTAATGTTTTGGCTCATCAGTACAAAGCCACGGATTGCATTTGTCTGTGTGTCTGTGTGTCTCTCTCTCTATCAAACACTCACACACAAAAACACGCACGCACACACACCCACACACACACACACACACACACACACACACACACCCTTGTCATCATCAGAAACAATTGTGTGGCAATTTCAGAGTCTGCCCTATTGAGCGCTCTAAAGGAAGTTAAGATACATGATACTAAAAGGTGGCGCTATAGGAAAAATACATGGGTTAAGGCATTTTAATAATATGAGGTTCTTTTAAGCACAAATAGGGGAAAACATATAGTGAGTTTCAGGACTCTACCATGAATTATATGTGAAATATCGCATTTAATATCCATAAATATGGTCAAAATCCTGCATTTCTCATTATAAGTCAATGTGGGTCATTTTGACCAATGTCTTGCAAAACAATCCACTCTGCTGACACTGGGTATATAATGTACTTCAACTGGCAACTGTTTAAGCTTTCAAAAACCATGATAAATCTCCTTTTCAAAAACGGGAAACTCATATAGTGTAGTCAGGCATGTGTTAATATATTTTACCAAAGAGAAATATTCACAAACCATGCTTTCTATAATGTCTATTTCATAGCTACATCTGTGCCAGAAATAGAATCGCATTTGTTTACCAATGTAGCTTATACTAGCAATCAGTTTGTTTTTGTAAATTACCTAAATTGACAACACGCACGACTATACTGTGTTCATTCAAATGTAGTAACACATTTTGTATTTTAAAAGCTACAAGTGGCCCAAGTATCATTGCTCAAGGCCAAGTTGAGAGCGAATACATACCCACATACATAGTAAACATAGTTTACATTGCAAGCTAGGATATGAGCTCCTCCCACCTATCTTAACATGCCAGTGTTTAAGACAGCCATGCAGGGCCTTCTAATGTGCGTGAAATGCAGCCCTTGACATAAATGTTATTGACAAACTTGGCTGGACATTTGGGGCAGTGAGCTGCCTGCATGTTTAATGCATATTCATCGCCTTTATCCCACCGGTCTTGCCAGAGCACCAGAGCTGTGTCAACTTGCCACACTCCAGCTACCAGCCAAATGTATAGTGACACTGATTATGCAAATCTGTATCTTGTTTTCCCCAATACCTGCATTAGGAGCCTGCTACTTTATTGAAGTTGAGATAGTCTGCGAGTGGAAAAAAATGTATAAGCTGGGAGAGTCTTCTACATTTCCTGATTTCTAAACTTCTTAGCGGTTGCCATATAGGAAAACTCAGATGGGAACTTGCTTTGATGGTGACACATGCTTTGTTATAAATCATGAGGGGACCAAGGAAGGCTTAGAGCATAACATAGAAGTGTGAATATGGACATTAATTGGTCATAGGACCAAGATTTCTGTCTAGAATTTTCGTCTTATTACAAGTTTACTAGTTGAAGTTTAACATGCCAACGTTTGTTTGGTGTCATGAGTGTTTGACCTATTTTTGCACAAAGACTCCAATCCAATTCCTATTCAAGCTTGTTTTCCTTTTTCTATTGCATTTTGTGCTATGTGTTTTTTAGTATGTATATTTTATTACTTCCGCTTTATTACGAAAAAAACCATTGTGTTTTAGATAATGTTTTCTACAGTTTAATAGAATATAAATGAGGTACAAATCTCTATTCTTGGCATGGCCGAGGGTTCTCCCGTTCTTGGCTAGTTGCTCTGCGCTCACCGCATCAGCCGTCTCTGTGCTGTTCTAACCCTTCTCTGGCTGCCTCACCTCTTCAGAGGATTTGGCCCACATTGCCTGGGGTCAGCCTATGGATTCAGCATTCACAGTGGGTGTGAGTGTGTGTGTATGTGTGTCTGTGTGTGTGTGTGTGTGTGTGTGTGTGTGTGCTGATCCTCCAAATTGCCGTGCGTGAAATCCATTCCTCTCCCTCCTAGGGGAGTAGTCATATCACTCAAAGTGAAACCACGACTCCTATACACCCCTGATTCTCCGCCTTCACCGTTCACTCGGGTCCGCCTGAGACCATGCAGTTGTGAGGCTTTATAGTGGATGCCTATTAGACAAATCTGAGAAGAACCGGGGTTGCGGGCGAGGGTGCCATGATGCTAGATTGTCAGCGCACGCTACACTCCTATATAAATATATCAGTCATGCTGGTTTGGCATTTCTGTGAATTATTCCTCCATTCCAGCATATATGCACTGGGGGGGGGGGGGGGTCTATTCTGTACGCTTGAAAATTGCATCAGGTACGAAGCAGGTCAAGTGAACCGCTTCGTTACATTTATTAATGACGTCTGTCATAGCGCCTGGACCACTGCCGGGTTAAAGCTACTCAGGAGTCGCCTATGATTAGTATCTATTTCCACGCATGAAATGCCTTCCCTTTTAAGCGCGGCGCGTTCCATTTGAGCATCTGCACGTTATTTGATGGTTTCAGCCTAAACACCGGTGTCACCTGTGCCTCTCTCTCTTTGCCTCGTCTGTCACAATATTTTCCATCTGTGAGGTTCCACAGGCGGAACACTGGGCCGCCCTCTGTCAAATCAGGAAAGGAAGGAGGGGGTTTAGCCAGAAGAGGAATAAAGAAAGGCGAGGAGACAAACGCTAAATTGCATTATGGCTATTATTATGTGCGGGGGAGCGGTACGCATCTCCCTGCAGCCGGCTGGCTGACTGGCAGAGCAGGCGCATGCGCCGTGCTGCTCCTAATGAGCCTGTATATGGGGGGGGGGCTGCGTGGAAACAAAAGCCTGCTCTCAACACAGAAAACCAAC
>JAODLI010000005.1:1062459-1086203 GCA_027575585.1 Percopsis omiscomaycus | reverse complement strand
GTCGGGGAAAAAAGTGTCCCGGGTTCCCACCACCACCACCACCACCACCTCCCCCCCCCCTCTCTCTCTCTCTCACTGCAGGCTCACTGACCAGAAAACAGACACATTCCTGTCTAAGCTTTCTCTCTCTCTCGCTGTCTTTATCGCCCCCCTCATTCTCTCTCTCTCTCTCTCTTTCCCTCAAAGTGCAAACGCTCCGACTCAGCGCTTCACTTTGGGATCTCAGTTCACAACAGCTTGTATCGATTTTCACCTTCACTGAGGCGAACGCTCTCCGCATCAATAGCGGCGTAGGAGGGACAGAAGATATGGAAATCAAATAACACTCAATACTTAGTAACAGTGAACGTATTGTTGTCAAGTTATCTAGGATCATATGGATAATGTAGCAGCATTGGCCTGCTTGGGGTGGGCGACACGGGCAAAATACAATACTGCAATAACAAGTCACACTTAAACGACAATTTAAGGTGCAATAAGTAGTTTTTCCCGAACAGTTCTTGGACTGTATACTTGGTGTAGACGCATCTGTGCCAATGCTGGTGAACATGGTGAACTACTCTACCCACGATCCATGCTATGTAGTCTAAAATAGCTCATACTGTACCAAATCTCCATCTCCTGTAAATGTACATGGTTTAAAACGTATGAATGACTATACATTACACAGTTTGGTCTAAAACAACACCTATTTGAATCATTGAACCTATTTAAATCATTGAACCTATTTTGAATCATTGAACCTATTTAAATCATGGACAACAACAGTAGTTTAACACTATATATAACACTATAAATTATAGATCACAAGAAAGCACGTATATTCTCATTTTTTATTTATTCTGCTTTGATTCTGTTACAGCCCCAAGAACCAATTTTCCCCAATGTTAAAACACAACTGTGCGTGGGTAGAGAACTGTGTGAGCATTGAAGCTCTCTTGGGGGAGGAGTTTTAAATAAATAAAATAAAAAATGTTGCTACGCTGCATTCAACCATAAGGGCAATTCCAGATACAGATCAAGGATCACTTTAATCTAAAGTAAAATGTTCCTTACAAACGCTGTAAAATTGCCAAATGTTTGACTATTGGAGATAATATAACATCATCATATCACCCAACACTATTTCTGCATATTGAGAAAGGAACATCTCTCTTGTGTGTCTTGCTGTCCACCGCTGGAGATCTGCAGTAGGTGGATCGAGCTGGGCTAGCAGCCATGTGCAGCCCTCTGGCCCCGGGGAGACAGTTATGTATTGTAATGTATTCCACTGACATCCTCCCATGCTGTTTACAGGGCTGAGCTGCCTTCATTAGCATGGGTTCACAGGCCCGTGTCTCATGACAGTTGTCCTTGGAACCCTGGGGCTCTTACCTCCAAAAGTTCACAGCTAGCGGAGCAGGGAGGGACAGAGCCCCCTCCACGCTGCTCTCTGCTTCGTTTGTCCTTTTGTTCAATTATGGATCAGAGCTAGCCGAGCAGTCTCTGGAGATTTGTTTATTGTGTATTAGGGATGGGTTTGTGTGAGAGCACAAGTGTGTATATGGGATTCTGTGTTGATGAATGTCCCACTTATAGGCCTATATACAGTATAGATACACTGCTCGAAAAAATGAAGGGAACCCATAATCATCACAGTATATCACCAAGTCAATTAAACTTCAGGGATATCAATCAATATCTATATACAATTACATTTATATTGAATACTTTTATATTTATATATTTGCAGTGGTCTCTTAATTTGTTCCATTGCTGTATATACAGTATATATCTACAGCATATATACAGTATATGTTGGTATGTTTGTATTGTGTTTCAGTTTGTGGTTAAGGTAGCTACTGTGTATTTCTGTTTATTTTTAAGGTTGGTTCTGACTTGGTTTTATTTATTTTCAGTTGACTAATACTATTTTCTGTCACCTCATATACTTAATAAGGAATAATTAAATACAGCATCAATCAGCAACATTGGTTATCGCAACCATCGACTGATGCACACATCCTCAGTGACTGGGCCATTGCGTGCTTAAGGTCTTTCAACATCAGACACCCTCGCTCCTCTTGATTCACAGCCATCCAGAGGCCCTCTCTTCTGCCTCTATGGTGTTCCTCATGGCCTTCTATTATTGTGCCCCTGTGATGCCCAGCAAGTTGTAGGCCTTGCAGAGAGTCTGTGCTGCAAAGCCTCTGCAGCCTACCTCTGTTGGCACATGGCATGCCTGCTTCCTCTCATTGGCCTCTTCCATCTGCTCCTCCCAGGGAACAGTCAACTCTAGTATAACCAACGGTTTTGATGACTCAAAAGAACAGCATAATGTCTGGTCTCAGAGTGGTTGGTGCGATCGTCTCTGTGAAGCTAAGCGTCTTTCCAAGATCAGCCTACATCAGCCAGTCCAGTCCCACTGACACCTTTGGCTGAGACCGGGGCTTCTCCCCTACTTTAATAAAGGTAATCACCTGCCTTGCTGGCCGATGCTGATGGAAATGGCTTCCACTATCGCTTTCAGCACCTGGTCGTGGCGCCAAAGATAGGGGCCTTCCCCCAGAGCCTTTGGGCAGCAGCTGAGGATTTGTTCTAGCGTTAAGCACAGAGAACATGCTGTTGAATTTGGATGGACTGGGTAGGACATCATAGGCGGATTGAATCACAAACTTAATGTGGGAAGACTCTGCCAATGCTCTGACAACGAGATCCATAGCATGTTCCCATTGTGTCTATGCGCCTTAAAGCCGCATCCCCACCATCTGGTTAAGCACGCAGCTCCTCAACCACAGCTCTCTCCTCCTCCTGCACAAGTTTGCGCCTGTCTTTACCATGTCTTTACCAAGTTTGCGCCTGTCTTTACCATGGGCTTTGTTATAGTCCTGGTCACTGGTTACACTGTACAGCTGGATTCACTGTACATCACCTTAACCATAAATTCATTCAAGCTACTAATGGGGAGCCTTAGCTTGTTCCGATACAAGGTGATGCTGCTCAAGCTTTGTGGCAGACCCAGCCACCTATGAAGATAGTGGCCCATCCTCCTTTCAAGACCCTTGAATAATGACAATGGGAAGTCATGTACCAGAGTCCGGGGGGAGGATCCCCTGTTGGCTAATTCAAGCTTTACCAGGCATTCCTGATCTATCCACTGCTGTCAGCCATGCTTCCAACTCCTATGTTGGTGCTTTATTAGATTGCCTAGGCTCTTGATGGGTTTCTCAGTGACGGATGGAATCTGGGTCTCTTCCAGTGAGAAGAAGAACTTGTCAATCACCTTCCCTCTTTTTAGCAACAGATACAGTACCTGGATTTTGGAGGCTTGCAGCACATCCGAGCCCAGTTGATGAGCCTCTCCAAGGCCTGGAGGATCCATCTGCACCCCTGCACTCTATTTTGGCCGATTGGCCAGCATGTTTATGGCCACAGCAAAGAAAATCACTGAAATTGTATACCCAGTGATTAACCCCCTCTCCAGTCAGTTCCATTCTGATGTAATACTAGCCCTGAATGGGGTCCTGGATCTTTCCTGGGACATGGTGCCCATCCAGCACCATCTCCACTGTTGGGCTACTGTTCCCCTCCCACAAATAAGCCTCAGGGTCTTCGTTCTGCAAAGAATCTGGGGCACTTCAAAGACTTTGAAGGGGTCCCAGGGGATGAAGTGTCTCTGGCAGCTTTGACAAACTCCTGGCTGATCTTCTCTGCCCTGTGGTCTTTTTATTGGAGGTTTTAGAACCTTGCAAACCTTGCCGCACACAAATTCCACACTCTGCGTTGGTAATCCGTCTACGTTGGTCGTTATTGGTGGGTCCGTCCAGTTAGGGTGCTCATTAACCTCAATTAAAGACTACTAATAATTTCAAATTGTGTATTGTTTATTATTATATACAGTTCCTCATGCTATCCCATTTTACTGTCCCATTTTGCTGTAGATACAGTATATAAATGTGTATAACAATGGTGTAGTGCAGTTCTTTCCAACTGGTGGGTCCCAACCCAAAAGTGGGTCACAAGCTGGTGTGGAGTGAGTCGCGGATCCGTCAAAAAGTTATTATTTTTATATTTATACGTTTACCGAACTTCCAATGGTGCGCTTTTATTTTGAAAGGCGCGTAGGTGTTGCAATGCTTATAGACATTGGATTACTGCACAAAATGTTTTGTGAAATAAATTATAATGGTTCAGAAATTGTTATTTTTTTGGCTAGTTTCCTATTGACCAAGGACAAATGTGGGTCCTGAGGTTAGACCAGTTGAGAACCACTGGTGTTGTGTATATAATATCTAATAATTATATAATAATACTCATTAGTTAAAGTACAATGTAATTGTAATGTAATTCTATCAGACAGAATAGTTGTGCTAAAAGTACAGTGGAGTTGTAACGGGATGAGGTGAGTACAAGCGCAGACAAGCGAGCACAAACACTGAATCACTAACAAAACAAACGAGCACGGGGAAGCAATTGGCAATAAACACTTATTTCATGCGTAAAATACAGTCTACGACAAAACAATAATAATAAACCAACAACATTCCCCACACATGCCCACACATATATGCCCCCACAAACACAACATGTGCAATGAATGAATGGATGACTGGTGAATGGAAGTCCAGTGTGTAGCTGGGGTATGCTGAAAGTATGGACGGCTGCAGGCCAGTGGTTACACCTGTGGTACACCTGTGAGTTAGTGTCTTTGAGCCCCTGGGTGCAACTCCTGACGTTACAGGAGCCAAAGGATTTCAGACAGTGATTGAAGACAGAACTCTGATACTAGATTTTACAAATCATGCCTTTAATACACCATGAAAAAACTGCTGCGAAGACTGTACCATATAAATCCTGCTCTTTTTCAACTAATTGTACTCTGGCACGTAAAACAATTATCTCACCTGCTGATGTTTGATCTCCTTGTATGAGAACCATAGCAGAAACTGACACTTGATAGGCAGCATTGTTTGAAACCACTCCACCGCTGTGCTAATATTCCAAATAATGTCCTCCCACGCCAACACACCTGCAATTACCCCGCTGGTTGAGTATTCAGTCAGCCATAAGAAATGCAAACGAACACAGCCTGCCCTGCCCGAAGGCGAGCGTGCATATTTTGATGTGTTTTATTAGATTCTAATGATTATTTCTTGATTGACTGACAGGTGGCTGACAGAAAAGGGAAACTATGAGGAAGCTAATCTTCCTCATAGCTGTCAAACGACGTGATAGAAATGTGTGTAATTGCACAATAGGAAAAACAGAGCATAATGAGGTTTAACAGTGCACATGTTTCACATCGAAATTGGACAAAACACACAAAGAATGATAGTGAAGGTGTATTTTGTGTCATACAGTTCAAACTTGCGATAAACTGCTGCATTGATACAATCAAAGGTACACTCCTCAGTTTGTGTCTGTTTTGACCCTTCCACCCAGCATTACAGAAACATTGTTTTGACACTCAAGAGAGTACTTTCCCACCCCTTTCCTGAGGGTTGAATGTTTCACATTACTCTCTACCCCTCCCCCTACAGCGTTATATGAATTTGTATGCACAGTTGACCAGCCACGACGACAACATGCTTTGGAATTTAATATTAATTCTACTGCTTTTATTGTGATATCATTTTGAAGACTTTGTTTTCACCGTTCCACCTATTGATCTGTAGTTAGCACGTGCTGCTGCTTCCACCCCTGTGTCACTTGACTCGGGCCACTGCCCACCACCGACTTCCACCCCAAAGCAGAAACACACCCCTCTAGGGCGTGGTGACGCACAGCACACATGAGAAGCAGCCTTGTGCTCCTTTGTGCAAATTCACCAATTTGTTGAAAACATACTGTAGCAGATATGCATTTGCCATGTGTTTTAAGTTATTAGTCGGTTCTGACTAAAGTGGACCTTTTAAAAATAAGATAAAACAGAACAAATACAAATAAAATAAGATTACATTAAGATTAAGTGTTTTCAGTCTGTTGTGGCTGAGTTGAGCTGAGACGGAGAAACTGTCCTATTTTAATATTGCTTCTTAATATAGCTGCCTTCCTCACAAAGGCACTGCTGTGGCACACAGTGAAGGCAGCACCTCTAAGAGGTGCACCCTGGGTAACGCAGACTGAGCTTGACTGCTATAAAGACCCTTCCACGCTGTCTCTCTAATGGAGGCTTCTTCGCCCCCCAACTCGTTGCTCAGGCAGGCTGTTTCGGAAGCACATCTGCTTTGTTTTGACTTGGAAGAGCTTGATTGCATTAGAGTGGAGCTGCATGCAGCCCAGGCCCTGACGAGGCTGGCAAAAACAAGTGTGACTCTTCTTGACAGAGCGCCACAGCAACATACTGTAATGTAATTTCCTTTGAAATATAAAATGCAGTACGCCTCTCTCCTCAGGAGGTAGCCTGGATATAGCAAAACAAATGGAGGCACTCTGTGTTTGCCGTCTCGCCAGTATCCACACTGGTCTCTCCTTCGTGTTCGGAGGCACACACCGGAAATGATCTTAATTCAATCTGATGCCTAATCTAAGTTTGAGCCTAGTTTGTTTTGTTGTTTGGGAATATTTCACCGGGTCAGGTGGTATCTATGGAAATGTACCTAGACAGGTGTGAACTGTGGAGCTTTCTGAGGAGGTTGTTTTTATTGCCTTGTTTCTGTTTAATATACTATACAACACAGTGAATAGAGACATAGTGATTAGTATGTTAAGTCAAGCCGATACTTATTTGTACTTATTTGGAGTTGTAAGAAAGATTAAAGGCATTGGGATTTGTAAACTGTTACAAATATATTTTTATTTTATTTTATTTTATTCTATATTTTCTGATTGGGATTGGCTGATCAATACATCACATGACATTACAGTATTTTAGTCAGAGCTCTGGTTTTGGCATGTCTAAAGAGGTCAGCACCTTAGTATTTTTAGTTATAAGGAAAACAGAATATGACAGTCTGACTCAAGCGTATTCCATATGTATGTCCTTGTGTGGCTTCGTGTTGAGTTACTGGCTTTTGGAAAAATGTAAAAAGAACCACTCAAGCTCCATTTACGCTCAAACAACTGGCTGGGAATGACAAAATGCTTTTATGTTCATGTTGGTGGTAGTGCACTTACCTCACAAACATGATGTGGAATCAGTGCCAAACTAACATTTTGGAGGCCACCCGTAGTCGGTTCACTTCATATTTACATACACGTATATTACAGGTTATTATATTACAGGTTACGATATTTAAAGTTGATATAGATTGAAGGTCTAATTACTATGAAAACATAGAGCAATACTTACCTGTGTTTGAATATGTTAAGGTACACTCCGTCCCCAAATGTCATCCCCAGCTCATTGTTTATGTTTAAAACACAACTGTCCACAAAGGTGTAGGTTGCTGTAGAGGAAAGGTAGAGAAAGTTGTAAGCCTAAAATAGTTGTAGGGTGAGGAGTAGGGTGGAGTGCCAACCACTCAACACCCAGGTGTGGGAGGGGCATGCTCTCTAACCAGAGTCTGAGTTTTTTTATTTTTTTACTAATGCTGTAATTTCAGACACAAATAAATGAATATACCTTTAACCCACATTGCAGAATAAATCTTGAGCATTTACGAGCTATTGACACGGGTTTAAAAATACTGCTACACTTTAGCTATTATTTTCTCTGCAAAATGTACATGTTTTATATAATTTTTGTTTGGATGCCTTCATGCCCACCCAGCTATGCTATAATGACCTCTGTTTTAGGAATCACTGACCTAGAGCTTTTACGCAGCTAAGACCTAAACGACCAGTGGTTTTAAAGAGTGTTCAATGTCATGTGGCATACACTCCAGTCCGGCTATGCCAAGACGTCACATTCTAGACTATTATCACCCCATAAATCTATGTAGATCTCAATAAAATTCTCTCTCATTCTTTTCACTTGTTCTGAGATTTATGTGAAAGAAATACATTTTGGAAGAATTAAAAAAAATTGTAATTTAGTTTTAGTTTAAACTACTCGGTCATGCTACACGTTGAAGGATGTGGTTATAGTATTCAAAATGACAAAGACCGCCTGTCTGTTCTAATAAGGTTGTGCAAAAACTGGACCCAGTCAAAATAATGGTATAATAGCACAATTTTAATAACGTTACATATTTGTTGGTCTTTTCAGGCAGCGTTCCTAAAGACATTGAATTGAGGGCTTTGTTTTGATAGATTTCCCATGACTACTGCAGTAAATCTACATCATGGCTGCCGTTCAGCCAGGGCTCAGACAGCCAGGCTGCTATTGATTATATAACCAACCCCCCCCCCCCGTCACTGACTCAGTCCTGAGTATATTAATATTGACTGCCAATATGCCTTCAAGGCTTTGCTATTGGACAGGGTGATTGAAAAGCCACAGAAAGCAATTTATTCACCATTAAACGTATGTCTAATGAGAGTAATTGTGTTAGCTCAAGAACACGTGATATGAAACAGCCAGCAAAGGCCAAGAGCCCAATTGTGAGAGTGCAATATTGAACCAATCACTGATTTTGTGGCTAGCTAATGGACTATGCTATTTATGGAATGGAGCTATAATTGAAGTTATATCACAGATGTTTCTTGATTAATCATCACCATAATTAGACAGCGGTTCATTAAAGGTGCAGCACATCAAACCGTGGTTCAGACAAAAACAACACTCGTTGTTAGCTCTGACATTTGGATGCATTATCGGTCTTTTTTCTCCGTGCATTTGGCATTTTGGAAATCTAATATTTTCAACCTCTGTTGGTGTGCTTTTAAAGGCCGGGTCTCGTCTTGTGGCTTTACAACGGAGCATTGTCAGACCACAGTTTTCAAAAAGCGCTCTGGCCGCTACAGTGAAGCATACCTGAGTAAACACTATGATCGCGTCGGACAGGTTCAGCGCTTGTTTCTAGTGTGTGTTTTTGTGAACGCTCACTTCTTTTGAAGGCGAGACCATTTGAGGTAACAAGTCAGTTTTGTTCCATTATCTGCTGTCGATGGTGCTCAGTAGCTGTGGAGAATAGGTCTCTGAACGCAGATGGGAGCAGGACTGCTGAGTACAGTGTTTAGGTACATGGGCGAGTTGGGTGTAAATCGGGTCAGCCAGGGTTAATCCATATGGATTACCCAGAACATTTAGCAGGAGACGCTTATATCTCCTCCCTCCTTCCTCGCCACTCTATCTACCCTCAACTCCTCCATCTGACCCCCATAAATTTCAACAGGCCGACGGCGCAACAGGACTTTTAGGGTGCTGGAGAATAATGGGGTCTGACAGACAAATACCAGAGTAAAGCTCTCCATATACACCCTAGACTCTTGCGGAGTCTCCACACTGGCCTCTCCATTTGAAGCATAATGCAGGCCTCCTAAGACTCTGGAAGCATTCGTACTGACTGCATTCAACGCAGATGTCCTGTTCCATGTCTCAGCAAACACTTTAATCTGCTAAATGACGTCATCGCGTCATCATCACAGCACTGCTCTATTCCACAATGATGCTTGGAATAATAATGGAACCTAAAAGACACAACCTTGTGCCTATGTCCTTAACTATATTATGGAAATATTAAGAATCTAAAAAGTAGAACGTAATTGTTTACAATTAGGTCATTTAGAAGACGCTTTTATCCAAAGCGACTTACAATTACATGCTGCTATTACATGGAGCAGATAGGGTTTAGGCATCTTGCTCAAGGATGCTTATAGCTAGGCTAACTCTGGGGCTCAAACCCACAACCTTCTGGCTGGGAGTCCAACACCTAGACCATAAGACTATCCTAATGATTTTGATTAGATTTTCATTAATTTTAGCTTTTCTAATAATTAGAAGTTAGGAAAATGCCAACTACTAATTAATGCTAACTGCTAATGTCCATAGACATATATGAATTATTATGTTATTGTTATTACAATATACTACACATTAACAGCAAGTCTGGCACATGCCTGAAAAATTAAAAGGGAGAGGAGGAAATATTTGATGACGTTTATCAATAAATGTCTCATTACAAACGGAAATCCCAAGACAAACACATCAGTAATGAGGTCATTTTGTTTTTCAGTATTTTCATCAGTATCAGTATTGTTTTCTTTTTTGTTTCTTTCCAGCCTATCGGAGCTTTGAATCCTAAGCGTGCGGTGTTCTATGCCGAGCGCTATGAGACGTGGGAAGATGTCCAGACGCCACCTTATCACTACAACTCCCACTACTCCACTGCTGCCTCTACGTTGCAGTGGCTCATCAGGATAGTAAGTAGCAAAATGACTTCACCCATACTCACACACAGTGGTTTTTGAGGTACTTTAGCTGGTTCAACCACTTCCTGATGACTCATCCAGCACTCAGGGGTGTACACTTATTTTTGCAGCCAGTTAAATGATCTTTAGCCAATGCTATTGGCTATTATAGAAACAAGTCACTCCTCGCTTTACATTCTTGTTTTAAGAGGAAATACATCAACAGCAAGCCATTTCATGGGCATACGTTTTTTCTGGCGTAATCCCAAGACAGAACAGTGCCAAAACCACAGTATAAAAAAAAGTATTCTATTTTCAAGCCTGCGTTAACTTGATTGTCACTTGTCAAACTTGATGAGGGTGTTCGTTTGAGGTCTGTCGGCCTCAACACAGGAAATAGCTCAACGTCTCAATTAGATTGGGACCGAGTGACGCTCAGAAAGAGCATTTCACAGGCCAGTAAACTGGCATATATGAGCTAAATAAAGAGTGGCTGGGTAATGATTTACAGGGGCCGCTGTGACAGGTTTATGTGTTTCAGGTAACCCAGCGAGTGCTGGGAGACATGTCCATCAGAGGTACTGAGCTCTGCCTTCATTTACTCAGACCCATTCAGTCCCAAACAAGGCAGGCCTGTACAACCTTCACCCCTCCCCGCCATCCAGACACATTCGATTTTGAAGTTAGCTTATTAATTTGAATGAGCTTGACGGGGAGTTTGGACTACAGTTCCCCTTCCCCCTCGTTAGTTGAATAGTCTGATGAATTGAGAGCGTTCCCTTGACAGTAGTTAGACCAGACTTTGTGGGTTTCTTCCCACAATCCCTTTCTTCCCCTGGTGAGTGATCCATCCGCTCCAGCCCGCGGTGCCTGCCATTCAAGGCTGAATGTGGTGCATGTGAGCCAATTGTCATTAAAGCTCACTGTATTCAGGAAGAGCACTAATTCATTCTCCCTCAGGCTTGGTACAGTAAATGAGTGTGGGGTCTCTGCAGACTTCATTTAGTCTAGGCACATTAAAGAATAACAATAGAATAACGCTGCACGTTTTCATTATTCACTTTCAGTCAGTTGCCCTTGTGCATTTTCAAAGAGTGGAACAATATTCCTGCGAGTTACTTATTAAATATTAGCTCTGCTTTGATCTATGTATGGCCTATATTTCGATCTCTATCCTAGGAGCCCTACACCACGTTCTTCCTGAGCGCAAATAACAATAAATTCGACCACCCTGACCGCACCTTTTCAGCCATCGCTCGCTCGTGGAGGAACTGTCAGAGGGATACCTCCGATGTGAAGGTGAGAAAAAGAGAATAATGATGCTTCTAAAGCGGCAACACCAACTAGTTCCATCTTGTCTGGTTGCAGGTGTGTTAGTGAAAGGTTTTTTTGTCCCTGGGCCCTGGGTGCCACAAGATTGCTCATTACTGTACTAGCCTACTGGAAACAATAGAATATCTAAAGACCAAAAATTCTACCTATATGTTATATATGTCTCTAGTGTCTAACTTATATGGGGTGTGATTTTAATATACTACATATTACAACACATATCTCTTATCTTTATAGTTATAGAAATTTTTTATTACACATTTACAGCATGCTTATTTCATCTGTATCTAAGCAATATTGCAAATGTCAACATTTACCCCTTACATCGCCATGAATTATAAATGCACCATGCAAACAATGAAACCCATAGAGGTGGTTGGTACGCATTGCTTTGTAACACACATTTAATTCAACACACATGCCAAACATGTATAAAAAAATGCAGAGAAAGTGTGTCTGTGTTACGTCCCCCATTACGACAAATGGGGACGTAACAGTCTGTCTACGAGTCAAAGTGAACAAAGGCTCCGCCTGCAAGAAAGACAAAGCCCCTCCCTCTGCAAACCCGAAGAGTAGTCACCGAAAACGCTGAACCCTGCTGATTTGCCTCCATTTTGCCCACTGCATAACACGCAGCAGGAATATGCACTGACCTCAAAGTGTCATATATGTCTACCACACCCTGCAATGGGTAGCGTAGCCTCCGGCAATTAATAAAGCATTAATGGCAAAAGCTATAAAAAATGTCGTCCTCTATGTACAGACAGGCCTTTTACTTGTGAGGACCTAGGGGAGAGCAGCCCTGTTAACAAATGCAGCTTACTTTAAACCACTTGTATGTCTTTGTGCATTTGGTTTTACACCCATACGATGGCTACTGATTCGTCACACAACGCGGGAGTGATATTACTAAAACAGCACTGATACCGTTCCATAATATATTAGACGCAGGGAATTATTGTGCAGAAGCTGGTTGTGTGTGGAAAAGCCCTTGTTGGTTGAAACTAATGTTATTTTGGTCCTGAGTGGCTTGCACTTCTCTCTACTCCTCACTTTACCGAGCTCCTAGGCTCAAGCGCTTCTCTACCCCTCGTGCAGTCGCATGCCCTTTCCTGAGATGTATAGAGATGTAAATATAGTGAGCTGGGGTGCAGAAACTTTGGATTTTATCCGGTGTCCATTTTCAAACAGAAAATGAAATGTAAAAACATCTTACACTTCCGCACAGACCCGGTGTGCTGAGTGGGCCTTCGGATTCAAAAGCAGCTTGTTTTTACCAGGGTCCCCCCTTCATTAACCCCAGCCTCCTCCAGCAGTAATGATGACAAGGCCGGAGCAGACTGAGCCCCTGATGGTCGTGACCTCCTTAAAGAGCAAGTCAAATGGAAACAAGCCGGCAAGGAGCTGCCCTCCTCCACCAAGACCTCCCCTCTACAACTAACCCATCATTAGCGTGCATCCGTACCACCCACTTATTTCTTTTTCTTGTGTGCGCGTATGTGTTAAGCAGACACAGCCACTCAAACAAGGGGAAGAAAGACAGACTTTTGAAAGTAGTGAAGATATATCTACCCACACACACACATACACACATATACTGTAGTCAAAAGCACACATAAGCTGAAAACCTGCCACCATCCAGTTTGAGGATATCCAGCAGCACTCAACTGGTGACAGAATTGGACACACGTGTCATTAAGGTGACACTGTAAAGCAAGGGAGACATGTATGATTGACTTGTTAGCCCATTACGATGCTGTTGCAGAATTAATGGCCGCCCAGGGAGGGAGAAAACGAAGCTGGCAGTTTTAACGGCTTGCCAGTGAGTTACAGCAGGAAGTTTACAGATGAAGAAGAGGAGCGTGTGTGTGTGGTGTGTGTGTGTGTGTGTGTGTGTGTGTGTAAAAGAGAGGCGACACAAGAGGGAGGACTAGCCACTCTCTTTCCTCTTGTCGTGTGTGCTGGCTGTGGGTGAAATGTGACCAACAGCAGACCAGGAGCTTTACAATGTCATGCCAGCTCACATGCTGAAATCCAGTTGATTTATGGCCTCTGTGTACCTTATATACCCCATAGGCATTGTAAAACTCCATAGTATTACTGAATGTGACAAACGCAGCATTCATAAAACAACCCCGAAACAAGGACTTAACATATCTTGAGGTTCCCCTTCACAATCTGACTAAACAAATCCACAGTTAAATAGGTTTTTCTGTAACAGTGGAGGGGCTACATTCCTTGTGTGCACACGCCTCATTGTACAGAAGTATTGCAGGCCCTCTTTGGGAAGATAAGGGATCATAAAAGGGATACAGCAGCACTTATGAAACGTTTTGACCCAAGAGCAACCCATAAACCACACATTCAATTAATAGCCGAGATAATAATCAAATTAAAAATAGATAGATAGATCATAATTGAAAAGAGATATTAGAGATAACCCTGCAGAAGCATTAAATGGTTATGTACAATATGTATAGTATGTCAATCTTTTTTTTTTTTTTAAGTAAGAAGGGAGGTTCAGTATCTCCAAACCTTTCTTTGAGAATGTTGTTTTTTTTTTCTAAGCCAAAGTAAATATTTGTTCTTTCTGTTATTACATGGAATCACACTAGGAATATTGTTGGGGGTTCCTTTTCCACCCTAAGTTCCTGTCCATGCAGAGGTCCCGACCCCATCACAAGAGCCCAGGCAATACAGGGAACGAAAATCCCAGCTCAGTTCCAGTTCCATTTAACACACCAAACACCTCCGCCTGGAATCCCTGGAATAGTAACTCTCACCACCGCCTCGTGGCACTTGGATCAGTTTACCTTAAAGTTCCCCCAATATATCACTCCACCCTCAAAAACACAGCCAGGACATCTTAATTCTATTGTTTTGACCTATTACTTACTACCTATTACTGAACTCTTCTGTTCTCTTCTGTTCTCAACCCATGTCAGTCACAGCAATAGGACCTCTCTCTCTCTCTCTTCCTGTGCCCTCTAGGAGCTGATTCCAGAGTTCTACTACCTGCCGGAGATGTTTGTAAACAGCAATGGTTACCACCTGGGCATGAGAGAGGACAGAACCATGGTTTGTGACGTGGACCTGCCTGCCTGGGCTAAGAAACCCGAGGACTTTGTCAGAATAAACCGCATGGTAAAGTCCTATTTGGATTCCAGACTTTGCATTTTGGTTGAAAACAAACTAGGTGGACAAACCAGATCCCTTCCTCCAGGAGGGGAAGGGAAATCATTAGTGAAATCAGCTGATTTAGTGCAACGACAGTGAAAATTCATTTTATTTTCTGGGCCTAGTTTGTACTCCTCTGGTTAAACATTAACTTAATAACACTGCACTTCAATGTCAGTGCAGTTTTATTAGATTTTATTTGATTTCAGGGGGTAACCCGTTAAAGTGGTAGTGTATAATTTTTTTCCATGGGTTCTTTATACTGACTGGAGGCAATACAAATATTTGTCTCAGGTACAGTATGTAGATACTACAAAGTACTGTTTCCTAAAATGGGAGGTTTCAAAATACTTGTTAATGATGGGTATTGATTGTACACATTATATCTTTTACACAGTATATCTGCACAGTATATAAAGCTATAGAGTTTTGTAAAACATTAGACTGTATACTGTATGCTACTCTAGGCACGCAGATAAATAAAATTTCACTCTCCATTCACTTCCAATTATTTTTTTTACAATTTGTCCCATGTAAACATGACATCATAGTTCATTCAAATCATTTTCTATATTTCTCTCCAGTCACTTCACTGTACTATATTAGCATGTACTGTATATAGCATGTAGTATATTTATACAGGTTATAAAAATACTCCACATCTATTGTTTTTTTCTTTACACAAGTAGTGGATAATTCCAAATGCCCCAACCTTTCTCCTCTGCCTTTGCCCTGCCTTATTCATGAAGCACCTAATAAAGTGCACCGCTCAATACTAACACTGTACTACTGACCGCAGTGATGTCACTAAAGGACACAGCCAGTAAGTGTACCCTATAATGTTACCTAATGCCCGGACTCATCAATCATGATTTGGCTCTGAGCAGGTTCCTGTGAATCTCTGTGCGATATGTGTGTGTGTGTGTGTGTGTGTGTGTGTGTGTGTGTGTGTGTGTGTGTGTGTGTGTGTGTGTGTGTGTGTGTGTTTAATCAGGCTAGGCCATCCACATGCTGCCCAGAACTCCCAGCAGGATTTGAGAGTAGCATGCAGACAGAAATGAAGATCTAACTCTCTCTCTGTCAGATTCACTGACAATGGAATTCGTCTCAACAAGTCATTTACTACTGAGATAATCTCATTCGTTCATTTGCTTCCAAAGCAGAACCACTTGTTTTTCTGAGAATTTTTCTCAAAGTGATGTTACACAATACTTGTGATTGATTGTTATTGGGGTAGGGTGTCTTGTTTAGGCTACTACAAGGGGATTATACATGGACAATGATCCTGTTGGCACAAGGGGAATCGCAAGCTGTGAAGCACTTTTTTTTACATACTGTATAAAAACACAATTGGAATAAATCACTCCATATTTGATTAAGATTATAAAAACATTTCATTTTAAAATAAAAAAGCATTTCCCCATGGGGAAAAAGCGTATTGTATCACCTCATATTGTATCATATTATCATATATTGAAATAATGATTAAAATCAACTCACGGCCCACCAGAGGACACCGTGTAGCCCTCTCCTAGTAAACAGTAAACACACCCTCAATACACAGTCCACATTATAGATATGTAGTATCTATAATGTGGACTGTGCAATTTGGACACTAAGGTGTCCAAATTGCATTTAACATGCAGCCAATAGCTCTGTGACGCTACTGCGCTAGCAAGACAAAATGTCGCTCGCAGGGTGCCTTGCCCGGGGTTTACGGCTAGCGCTGTTTTCGGACGCAGCACCGGGATGGGAGGGGGGGGGGGAGGCTTTTGGAACACACTTGACCTTTCCAGCAGGACTGACAGTGCTGGGAGGAGAGGATGTGACCTTTTACCATGTTCTACCTACCCTGCCCTCTCAGCACCATCACTCTTGTATATGCCATCACCAGGAGGGGAGAGAGGCAGAGAGAGAGAGAGAGAGAGAGAGAGAGAGAGAGATGATGTTATGCGGTATTCACATGCTGCAAAAACAAGCTGAAAAGAGGGATGACAAGGGATGCATTTTTCTCTCTTGAAGGCTTGTGTAGCATTGTGTTTTTATATTTGCAGACGTGCTGGATTCCCGCACCCAGAAAATCATAGCCCTCCATTTTTCTTTGTTCTGCTGTCTCGCTAGCCCACACTTGCTTGCTTCCTCTATTATTTCATTCCTGCCTGTAGAGCTACCCCCTCTCCTCTCCCCTAGCCTCCCCCTCTCCCCTAGCCTCCCTCCCACTTTCCATCTTTGCATGTGCCACTTTCAATTGCAGTGATATGCCCTGTGGCTAGCGTAGCCGCTGTGTGCTAGAGCCGGCTGTGTCGGTAATGGCTGTTCTTCCTTAAACAAGGGGAGGAGTGTAAACTCCCCAAGCAAAGCCTTACACCAGGAGATACCACAGAATTATGGTGTAAATGATGAATTGTACTGTGTGATGCATTCCCACTGGTTTAATTCCATAGGTGTTTTAGAGTGTTTTTATTCACAATCTCTACGAGAGACCCTTTAAAGAAATCTATTTTCCAATTTTACACACCAGTGACTTATCAGTGTTACTCTTGCTGATGGTTTACAGTAAATTGGATTCCCATTAGTATCGACCGTCTTTTTGCATCTCCATGCAAAAATGGTTGTTTTTGAAGGGAAATGTTCTTTTTGAAGGGATACATTATGTGTTATCCAGTGGCCTACGTTAGTTGATGAGTTTAAATGAGGAAAAATAGCGTCTATCTCTGAAGCACTTATTTGCATCGGTTTTATTTGAGTGAATCAGGTTGAATGCTAGAGGCTGTTTTTTCCCCTCTAAGGTACACTCCTCGATATGTGTCTAGATTGACCTTTGTGCATGAATCCAGCATTGCAAAAGCTGGGAATCGCATTCTGAATCGCGTTCCTCTCTACTCCTCCCCCTGCCGTCACAGCGTTTCATGTGTTTTAAAACATATACAGTGAGCTGCGGGCGATAATGTGGTCTTATGTCACCGCTACACCCCAAACAACAATTTGTTATGATATGATGTGTTATGATGTTGTCAGCCGCGGTAGGTACAGTAGGTTGAATCCTCACTAAATAGTACCGTATGCGTTGCTGTGTTCACTGTTATGTGACGATACAAATGAATGCTTTCATTGTGGCCTGTGTCCTGCGCGGCGCTGAATGCATCTCCCCTCTAATTGCCCTGTACTCCTCTGACAGGCCCTGGAAAGTGAGTTTGTGTCCTGTCAGCTGCATCAGTGGATCGACCTCATTTTCGGCTACAAGCAGCGAGGCCCCGAGGCGGTGCGCGCCCTCAACGTCTTCCACTACCTGACGTACGAGGGCTCCGTCACCCTGGACAGCATCGCGGACCCCGCGCTCAGAGAGGTAGGGCGACGCTCGCGCTTACCGCGGAGGCCGAGCCCCGCTTCCCTTGTCTCGATCTGTCCCGGCATGCGCTACGGCTGGAGCCTCAGAAGTGCTCGTATCACGCATCTGTCAATCATTTTACAGTGCCATGCAAATGCCGTGGGAGAAATAGGCAACGCTGCTGACTCATCGACTTGGCCTTGAGATTAGCCTTGTTTTTGCAATGACCTGAATTATGACCCCCCCCCCATTGCTGACGCACACTAATCTGTTAATAACTATCCCCTTGATCTTCTTCTTCTTGGAGACATGTTTGTTTTTTCCCCTCTGATACAAGTGTTTAGGATTTCTACACCTAGCGTCAGTTAAAAACCTCTCATTTTTAATAATTGTTCAAATTATTCAAATAATTGAATATCTGTAAACTGGTCTCTTCGCCAGTACTACTTATGAATAGCTTAATTCCGTATTGGGGAGAAGGGGGACTGTAGCAGCTGGTATGCATTGTGGCGTTTTGCAGAGAGCTCCTCTCTCACTCTGTGATATTCACCATCTGCTGTCTGCAAAACAAGTCATTTATATACTGTCAAATCCAGAGGCGCCTTTATTTATCAAGTGACCACTATGCAAATCACCGGCAGCAGATTCAGGGATCTAATTATCAAACAATATTGTGAAAGCTTGGGGTTTTCATCATTTCACTGAATTTAGACAATGCCATTTTTTTTTGGCGCTAGGACGAGGGTATTTTTTTTCCCTATCTGCCAGCCTGCCCACTATGAGAGCCGACAGTAACGTTTGTTATCTGCACGTTAGGAAGCCAAGAAACTTCAGAGTCCCTAATTGAGGATGTAGTCGCTATCGTGACATGTGAATGCATTTGTGCTCGAGAGAGGAAAATTAGCTTCCGTTAATTACGGCCGATAAGATGTTGATATGATGAACACTAATTAAGACTTTGAACAGTCAATATTTGTCTTCACTTCAGGTGCATTTCATCTTTACACTTACAATAGAAGCTTTCTTGGCATCCAAACTGTGGTACAGTATACGAACAGGCAAGTTGAATACCTCCAAATATGCCGTGATAGTATTCTTGAATTAGTGTGAAATTATTTTGTACATTTATTTTTTAACAGGTACAATAAAGATTATTCTCAACACATTTTTTTAAATGTGCAGTGAATATCACTGTACAAATAATCTCTCTTTGTTTTAGGGAGGCTCTTACTAGAATGTTGTCTGGTACTTTACTCTGCATTTTAAAGTGGGATTGTGGGATTGCGTACATAGATTTACGGTAGCATTATGTCTGTGCTTTGTCCAGTGTTTCTTGGACTCACATTCAAACACAATGGTGGTGTGACTTTTTCTGCCATTCCCATACAGGCTGACCTCTGGCCTGCGTGGCTGTGTCAGTGAGGTAGAGCACAGAACAGTGACCACTAATCGCCTGGCTATGACCTGCTGAAATATGACCAAAAATGTTCTAGGGTATTTATTCATTCTGGCCCGACAGGTGAAACTGCACATCCTGCCTTAGCTGCTGCAATTACGGCATTTGAAATGTCAGGAAATTAGAGGCCATAACCAGAGATAATTTCCCCTACGTGTGTCAGATTAAAACGCTGACACTCTCTGACATGTCGTCGGCCTCTGGATGAGGGCCCGGTGACAGCTCTACTGGGCACGCTGCCGGAACAGCAGTCCTTCCTCCTTGATGCTTATCCTGACAGCCCTTCTCGTACAGAAAAACATGACAGCAACCCCTTGATTCAGACCCTGCTGTGTCACTCCGACGTAAACAGACAAATTATGCATCAGTGGGGATTTTTTTTTCTCCACTGCTGCCATGGTGCCTCATGTTGAAAGCCCCACTATAACTGTTCATTAAAGGGACATAAACATACAGGGAATGTATGCTAGTAAGCCAATACACTATATACTGTAGGACTTCTAGAAGTGGCACAGGCTTTGAAGCAGCCAGCACATGCTTTAAATTGTTGCCTTTTTGTTTTGGCAGTGACACGTTTAAAGGGTTTAAATGCTTGACCTTAATGGGAGACTCCCTTCACATGTAATGCATAGCATGGAAGATTAGCTATACATTGTCTACAGACATTCTGGTTTACTCACATACATTACAGCAGAGGTCAACATCTAAGCTGTCACTCAACGCTGACTAAATACGGTCTAAATACGCTAACATAAAAACAAATTTCCACTGGCATGTGAAGAATGAACTCACACAACAACCCATAAATGATCCATATATATGAGCTTTTGTCTTTCTGGGGTGTTTAAAGGTAAGCTCCTTGATGGTTACAGTGGCCCCAGAACCCCACATTTCCACTCCAGCTTACGGTTGGTGGAAACACAGCTGTGCTGGGGGCTTTGGAGGGAGGGATAAAGAGCGGTGTAAACCAATGAGCGCTCTGGGGAGGAGAGGTAAAGAGGAGTGCCCGCCACTCAGCACATTAGGAGGGACATGCAGTCTCTGAGTTTCAAACCAAAACAACAAGGTTTTTGTAATGTTTGTTTCAATCACACAGGGTGATTCTGGACACAAATTGAGCAGTGCCCCTCTAATGCCAAGTCAAGTTTATTTAAATAGCCCTTCACATTCTCAAATGGATGCACAGGCCCACATTTCACATGAAAACAAACCCTGTACCGTATCCTTCCATTGGGCAAGGGAAAAACAATGGACGAAACCTTGGGAAGGGACCACAGAGGGAGGAGTCCAAGGATGGCTAGGATGCAATAGGTGTCGAGGTGGCAGCAACAAGTTAATGTTCCCAGGCAGACTCCCTACGCGTAGTCTGCAACGCGTAGCCTGCTTTCACTCTGCGTACACTCGTTTGTTTATGCCGGTTGCTGTCACGTGCATAATATGTGTGTGATGTATGCGTAGCATGCACTGAGACATATATCGTTTTGGCGGCCGGGCTATTTTCTCTCTGTGCATTGCTTTCAAAAAAATACACAGGAAATGCACTTGGGTGTATGCACCCATAGCGTGTCTGGTGTAAACTACAATCTGAAACTACGCCCGTAATATTTGCTCGGCGACACCAGCGTGGTGTTTCCTGAGGTGAAAGGTGCCAGAGCATATTTGTACTTCCCACCACACACTGTATCTCCGTTGTTGAGCGCCACGATCCCGCGCTGCCTGGCAGGCCCGAAGCAGGCCCTATCTGCCCCTTGTCTCTGTTGTTTGGGCGCCATGCTGCTTGAGGACGCTACCGTTGGGAAGGTCAGCGGTAGATAGAGAACCATCCCCACACACCTCAGCTAGCCTTTTGCTCATGCCGGGCGGAGGCCCGTGAACAAAGACAGACGGACAGACAGACACAGCGTGCAATGATGGATGTTCGGTGCTCACCCAAGCAAGCCGGCTGTTGCTGGGGAGGGAGAGCAAGCAGATGGCCATGGCAGTACGTGTCACTTATCAGCCAAAAAGCAGAGCCTGAAGTGACTGAAAGTAATGAAGCGCCTGTTAAGTGCTAGATCTCAGTTTGAGATAGAGATACGCTTCTGACATACTGTACCTCTGAGAGGATTAGCGCCAAGGCACCTGAAGAATATTGACGTGTTTGGATCATTGCGCGGGGAAAAAACATGTTCTTGAGCTAACCTTCCTCTCTCTCTCTCTCCAGCCAACTGCTACCTCCAAACACTCAACTGCAAATGCGGTCACAAACACAGACAGAACCCCCCCGGCACCTTTCAATAATTGTTGGGAGTCAAAGTTTTTCCAAGAACACCAAAACTTTTTACCCTGCAGCTCGGTTTCTGCACTCTGAATAGTCCGAAGAAATTTGGTGATGTATTCCACATGGCCCTCTCAGTCTTTTCTGATCTCCATATCGGATTTCTTTATTTGAGCAGACGTGGTGACCCTCACCCCAAAAAGCTAACCTTAAATAGCTATAATGTCAGTTGCTTATTACTTGACAGACCGCGTTGTAAAGAAACACGGGCTGACACATAATGGTTGCCAAATGTGCTCACCAACTCCCTTGAAACTTTCACTGCTGTCCCACTAGCATGGACCTCTCCTCTTTTTGGTGAGATTGGAAGTGACGAGGGGAGTGTTTGGGCCGGACAGAGGGACGATTGGGCTCATAACTTGGCGTTTGCGACCCAATGAGGGCTTTTGATAAGGTGGTGTTTAACATGGACTGTATGTTTTGGACGTGACATTAATTGAACACTTCAAATTGAAAATTCCATTGCATACACATGCTAGAAAGTAGAAGTATTACTACCACTTATACAGCATATTAAGCACTGCAAAGCACTGCAGAGCACTGCACCGCCATGTTGCTATTGGTGTTGGGTTGTTGACGCCATTGATTCTAACTGGCCTACAGTTTGAATGCAGCATTACAGCGTTTGTCCTCTTTGTAATCATGAGCCAACTCCACAGCTGAAGACACATCATAGGTGACACATTACACTGTCTTGCTAGTCTTTCCATTCTAATGCCCAGCCCCCTGACAGTGATTGGAGTGTACAGGCAGTGGCCAAATAAGAGCCAGCCAATCAGGAGGTGGTTTGGACGACAGGCTGAGGCATGTATGTTCCATTGTGCACAGTGGCATTGACGGACGTGGACAAGCTCCCCTCTGATGGTGGAGGTGACTCCAGTCACATCAATCACTCCCAGCATGGAGCGCCCCACTTCTAGTCACAGCCTGCATTTATTCTCCTCTCTCATTAGAGGCAATGGAGAACTTGTTACTGTAATGTGTTACTGTAGTAATGATATATTATGTATTTGTTTGTTTGTTTGTTTGTTACCCTTTAAATTAAACTCAATTACACATGAAAGTATGAAAATTCCTGTCTACTGTATACAGGAAAATGATGAAATGATGAAAAGTAATGCCATTTAACTAATAATTACCCAGTATACCAGTAAGAAACTGTTACAATACACAACTCCCACAGTATGAAATTACCATAGTAACAGTAGGTCCTCTGTAATTAAAATGGTGGATACTGTTGCTGGTATATTACTGGGTAGCTACTTAGTAATTTTTTTGGTCTGTAAGTTCTTAAAATGATTATGGAATTGAATTTAATCAATTCAACTCATCTCTGCTCTTGTGCCGTAACATATAACTAGAATTGGACGTTTAGAGGGAAAAAACCCAGATTTTCCAACCTTTGAGCACGTGGGTGCGAGCATGCACGCACGAGGAGTTATGTCGTTTCAGAAGGTTGCATGTGAGTCTGCGCGCGCACCCTTCCTCTTTGTTTAAGGCACAATACCCTCTGAAAGAGGGCTGCAGTCCTGGCCGGGTGTCACTCCAGGTTAACGTTCGTGCGACGCGGGCCCCTGTGCCTGGAAATGGGAATGCTTAAGTGAAGCATGTTAATAGGAAAAGGCTTGTCTCTTCCATACTAACACTTGGTTGACTCTGCAGGCTGCGGGCGGGGGGGGGCACCCAAGCGGATTGTGAACGCACCCCTTTTCCCCTTAACCCCCCCCCCTCCCCCTCGGAGGCACGGCTGAGTTAGGATTTGCTTGCATTGTCAAGTAACGCATTGACCCATCACTTTGATGCATATTGATTGTGACAGCCTCCCTCTCTCTCTCTCTCTCTCTTTCTCTCTCTCTCTCTCTCTCTCTCTCTCTCTCTCTCTCTCTCTCTCTCTCGCGCTCTCTCTCTTTTTCTGTACGTGC
>JAODLI010000005.1:1030713-1062359 GCA_027575585.1 Percopsis omiscomaycus | reverse complement strand
CCCCCCCCCCCCCCCCCCGCAAGGGCTTATTTTGGTGGAATTACATGATAATACAGACTTTAATTCCAAAATGTCTAAAAAAGTCTAAACATTAGCAAGTATTTGTTATCCGCATCAACTGATGAAGTTTTGACACAAATCATTCTGTTTGACACCAATGCAAGAGATAGCAACATGTATACGTCAGCTATATAAAGATGGTTCCAGTAATACATGTAGATATATGGTTGTAAAACACATCATTCCTACAGGTATTTTATATCTTAGAGCATTTTTAGGGTGTGTTAAACCCTAACAGGTGCCAATTTCCTGACATTCCATGGTGATTTATTCATTTATTCATGTATTCATGATTGTAGGGAGGAGCTGAGAAGAGAGAGACAGCCACTCAGCTGAAATTACCACAAGGGTAATATCAGACACAAATCAAGGAGTGTAACTTTAAAAAAGCAAACCTAACCCTGACCCCTAACTTCCATTTAAAAGATTAATATTAGCCCACCTATATCCTTCAAATGCAAGTTTGTCTTAACATCATCTTGTTACTACTATACCTTTGAAGTATTAATTTCAATTCCAACTAGATACATGATCGACTATCGACTATCTTGCCCACACAAAAACGTTAGTCACTCTGCTGGGGCCGTGAGGTTTACCCTAAATAAAATAGCAAAAATCAATACAAAGAGTTACTGTATAACTTTAGTGGGGATGCAAATGGATGTATTCTGGAGACCTGCCTGGGGTAATGTGCGTTGCACTTTGCTTTGTTGTGTGTACGAGTGTGCTTATGGTAAAAACCATGTGACCTCCCTTCACCTCAGCGTTACATTCCACACCTGTGCTCACTAGCTTTGTAGTTTCTTGTTTGATGTCTATCCATTATAATGGCATTTACAGGTAAACACATGAAACACACACATGTGCGCACACACACATCACCCAATGCATACATAAGCTATTTGTTATGTAGATACTGGAAATGTGGCATATTTTTGTTTATTCACATTTATTCTACTCCAGATATTATGAGTTCCACATGTGCTTATTTTATTGCCTTTTACACAATTGTCTGCATAGTAGATAAACATAATGATCAGCATTTGTGTTTGGAAACATTTTGATGGCAAAGGGAGATATAATAAAATTATTGAATCCGTCTGAACAAGTGTTTAAATCAAAATGAGCTTGAACATAGCAATTTTCTGAGCCTTATCTACATCTGGAACCTTCTATCACTCAGCCTGTTATGTAGTTATAGCACATCTCCTTAACACTGCCCTTAAAGATCCCCTAAACTAGAAATCGTGTTCTCCCTGTTCTTAACTCTTCTAGGGTTAGGGAGGCTTGTCCTCAGCGAATAGTTTTTGTCAAGTATTTCACACTAAGGTAGTTTTCCCCCCCCCGCAAGATCAAATCTGATTTAGAAGCATGTACTATTTGGGACTTCTCAACTAATTTGAACTATTTGTGATCCAACATGCAAATCACAGCAGCTTCCTGAAAAAATACATCACATAAAATGAGTTGCCTATCTGGTGTACTTGTAGCGATAGCTGGTAAGTGTGGCGACAATCTAAAGCAAATTGTTCCATTTTAGGATGTAATGAAGAGCAAAGAGACTCCTTACACTTACCAAAGGATCCGACACTTGGATTTCATCTATAAAAAATACATTGATGTGCCTGACAGATCTTTCTATGTATAGTAGTGCACATTTTTGCAACGACAGCTTTCCCAACTTAATGCATAGGAAGATCTAGCTGGTTCTGAAGCCTGATTCAGTTCAACTTTAAACCATATATCCCAGGATTACAGCAGCAATTGGTAGTTGGTAATCAACATGTACAGTAATTCTAACATTTTAAACTGTCTGAAAAGACAGCTAACTTATAGCTGTAGTTCATTAACTGAGTGGTTGTAGCTGGGTGGCTGGTTGAATCTATCACCATGTATTACTCTATATGAATAATCTATTAATCTATGAAAAATATAATAATTTAGGAATTTATTTACTAACTAATAAATACAATTAGTTACAAACAGTGAAAGTTACAAACTGTACTAGTACTAAGTTGTAGCATCAATAGTCAAGATAACTAAACTCAAAATTCAGGTCAACAAGTCTCAGAATTTTTTCTCAGAGTCTGACTGAGGCCCCAACTGTAGGCCTATGGTTGTTTTTCTGCAATATTCACACTTGCCATTACAAATTGACGTGCATTGTGTTTTTTATTGGGCATCCATGATTTGGACAAAAGGTTAAAGGGCATGCTGGCATATGTTTTACAGGTTTAAAATCTAAATAAATGTACTGTAAAGAAGCATTCGCACACTCAAATCTGAGCAATAATCTTTTTCAATTTGCAAGCTTCCAGACAGAGAACTTCTTCAAAGCATCTAAAATAAAAACTATTAGGCTACTTTAAGTAATGTACAATGTACTGTATACCTCTCAGGTATATGACCCTCAGGTACAGTTATCTGGTAAAAAATAGTTAATTAGGCCATATGTAGATTTTTCATAGACTCACCCAGTCTATAAAAACAATTATGATATAGGCAAAACTTGCTTCTCTTTTAAAATATAAATTATGTTAAAGACGGTTTATGGACAGCTGTCAATAGAGATTAAAGTTAAAAGAGTAAATATAGACCAAGATTTCTCTTTCAGGGTGCATTAATGGCAGAGATTGTTATGTCTGCTTTTTCTTATACATCCTTTCAGCCGAGCAAACATTACGTAGCCTGTTTGTACTTTGACAGCAGGGATTAACTGTCAAAGTGAATTTAAAAAAAAACTTCTAGTCACAAAAAAGTAATGATCAGTTCATATTTCTAGGATATAATTGGCATTAACTATGATTGAGTATTTTGATATTATTCTGAACCATGGGTTGATATTTTGTTAAGTGAACTGGTAACTAAATTGAATTTAATGAGAATACCACAGATACACCAGAAAAGTATATTTTTTTAAAGAAAGAAATGAACATAGACACATTTAAAGCCATGTGGCATTAGGGTAAATGCGTCTCTCGGTAAATATCCTGACACAAGCTTAGAGAGGGTTATTTATTGTCTTATGTCACCCTGGCAATTCTTGCTGGCAGTCCCTCAGAGCATGATTGTGCAATGCTTGAATCTGCTACTCTGTATGAAACATACCAAAGAGAATAACTACATTTAAAAAATGCTGATATGCTTTAAGAATTCTCAGGTGGAGAAAAAAAACTTTGTTTTTGAGTAGATTTAGGGCAACTGAATTCACTCCAGTTTGTATATTTAAATTGAATGTAAATATATTTTAAAATAAATTCTACTGTACAACAACTAGATTCTGCTAACCAGTCCTAACTTGAGAATACATTATACAACTTGAGACGCAAATCAGCTTTGCAGACACATTAAGTATATTTTGAGAATCAATTGAGGGATAAAAATACTGATTGCGGACCTTGAGCGACCTTGACCTTTTTTCCTCAGCATGAGAATATCTAGGTAAGCAAAGCTACAGTGTGGCCAGATAATAAGGCTGTTGTCCAGTACATAGTAAATACAGGCACTGTCAAGGTATTCAGTCAGATATGTCTAAATGGATAAAGAATGTTTAGGTATGATGAAATAACAGATTAAGGTGAAACTATTGAACTAAACTTCACTGTCAGTCAATCATACATTACACAGTAGTGAAGTATTAAGACAATGAGACAGTTGAACAAAGAAAATGAAAAGACATTGTATTTCAAGAGAAATGTAAGATAATAAAAAAATGTTATATGAAAAATCTATTTGATTTTAAAAGTTAAACGTTAAACACAAACAGTTTGCAATGAATACACAATCCATAAAATTTCATATACAACCGTAAAACCTTGAATAGAGCAGCTGGTGAACAGCTGGTGAAAACAAGATAGTTTGCACTGCAGACAACCACAATTTCTCATGTCTTGTAAAATATCACTCTCACTAACAATGGGAGAGTAAATCCCTAAGAAGACTGCATGATAAACAATTTTTTTGGGGGAAAAACTCTTCTCTGTAATTTTTTACAAATTACATTTGTAAAAAATAGGTATTGAGGTATTACCATCAGTGATATCAAGACAGAGCATATTTGATGCCCATTACCATTTCCTCTGTGAGGTGTGGAGACATTTTTTAAGGCAAAAAAGATGCAGCACCATATGGATGCCTATTGTATATATATTGTATATTGTATTAGGCATTAGTAGTGGTATTAAAGTGCCACCAGAACCAAAGATTTCCTCCCCAGCTCATTGTTTATGTTTGAAACACCACTATACGTGTGCAAATGCACATGGCTGTAGGAGGTAGTGAGCCTAGTAGGTGGAGGAGTAGAGAGGAGTGCAAGCCACTCAGCACTCAGAGGAGGGTAAGGACATGCATTCCCCAAGTTTTAAAACAAAAACAGTGTGTCCCTTTAAAATTATGACACTTTAAGTAGGCCTAATGTTGCCTGCAGGATGTTAGCCTTTCAGAGGCCCTACAGTAAATATATTTGCATACAGTTAATGCAGGAATGAATTGTTGTAGTCCTTGTAACACAAAATATCTCTATAAAAATAGCTATCTATATAGTCTCTATCCTTTTATCTATCCATTTATTTTCAATCCATTCGAGGTTCCTAAGCCTATAGTCTCACTGAAGGTGCTAGATTAAAGGAAGGTATTTTCCATGTATTTCAATATGTAGTATATTACTGTCAGGCAAAATACTTCTCCCTCAGCACCCCTCCTTGTCTCTTGACTTTACAAAATTTTCCACTGGCTGCTGATAGTGTAAAAAGAGTGCACATCATGAAGGGAAATCTACTCTCTGTTCTACCTAGATTTTAGAGAAAACTAGCATTAGAGGAACTGACAACTTTAGCAAAGTAAACAATGATATTTGTTCTATGTCATGAAAAAAGTAATGTCTATGTCAAGTAAAAAACTAAATAGAGCAAACCAACTAAAAATAAAATAAGTAGAAATACAGTAATAATATGTATATTCTGTTAGGATTAAAGTAATAGTGGACATTTTGTATTGGCTATGGTACCTCAGCAGTGTGATATAAACGACAAACAATAAACCCTGCACATTATTGGTTTGCAACTGGGTCTAATAACTGAAGGGTTGAGGTCAGACATCAACTATGTTCCAATGCACACGCCGAATCATGACATTTTCTTGCAGGCTTAAGACCAGGATTTTGTGAGTTCAGTACTGTACAAGGACATACTTACAAATCATTTGTTTTGCTCCATTTTCATCCTGTTTCAGACTTGCGTTACTGTAAATGCTGCTCATTCGACATGCCACTCAGTAGAAAACACACATATAATGGAAAATATTAAGCTTTTTTTAAAGCTCCAATTACCATTATATGGAGACACTTTGCATAATTACGTTTAAGTTACGTTTATTTTACAGAAAACACCACCTTAGAAATTTTTTTCCTTTAACCCAAGGACTGCAAAGCCTTATCATGTTGAGATAAATATAAAATATTCACAAACAGCTAATAAAAATGTCCTATTGTGTACCTTCACCTCCAGGAAAGGGAAAGTATAGCTGGGGATGAAAAATATTTTCTTTGCAACCCTGATAGCTTGGTTTCCAAATTTTTTATTGCTACTTTGACTTTCTCTATGCCTTTGAACTCCACAATCCTCATTAAAAAGCTATTTACATGAACCTAACAATTTTATAAAACCCTCTCCGTTGCTGCTACTCCATATTGTACACTAAAAGAACCACTTGTTTTTTTATGAAACTGCCTTTATTTAACTCACAAATACCAATTACATTATGTTTAAAGACCAAACATGAGTGTAGATCCAAATGGTATCCTTTTGCTTGTGCCACGCAATTTCTGACTTTACAGCATTAATATTGCCTTTTTTCCGTGCTTACTCCTCCTTGACAATTCTTGTTCTCGTCCTGCTGCCAACTGGTAATAAACAAAGCAGAACCATAAACAATGCTATTTCGAACAATATTAATGTAATAGTTATTCAAGTTGTAACATTAATTTACCTGGAATTCTTCTGCCTGGAATTCTTCGAGGTGTACTACCTTCTAGAGAGGCAGAAAGATGGGCCAGATACATAATGCAAAATACAATATTATCCAATCAAAGTTATGCGCTTGACAGACCAGCCCTTACAGTACAGTACCTTGGATGAATTTGGTGATTTTGTCAGAGTCCAATTCACGAAGCTCTGGATTCCCTTCAATGATTTCAAAATGAGTTCCTTTGGAATGGGGAAATCGCATATTGAACTGATACATTCAATCTAGCCTATATTTTCACGTACATTTGAATATGTGAGGTTGGTGTATTGCAAGACACAAATATACAGCATTTTGATAATTTGTACAAAATTAGTATTCAAAAAATATTAAAATATCGAACGTTATATGCTTTTACTCAAAAACTATTCTGTATTTACTAAATGTCATGGTAAGGTGCATCAAATGATAGAATTTCATCACCGTGGGGCAGTGAAGTTGTTTTTGTTACACCTGCTAAAATATACAGAGATGGTATCAGACTAACCTTCCAGGTCTAATTTGCTGGTTCCACTGCTGACAGAGTACTGCGGGCCTGGGAATAAAGAGTTTATTATTTCTGAGGAGCAAAAATGTATGTGTATCAGTGTAGGTTTATCTATATTTCGTTATAATTATTTACCTGAGACTACCCTGGTGACCTTGGTGATGGAGGGCTCCCCTTCAATGACCCTGGTGACCTTGGTGATGGAGGGCTCCCCTTCAATGACCCTGGTGACCTTGGTGATGGAGGGCTCCCCTTCGATTACCCTGGTGACCTTGGTGATTGAGGGCTCCCCTTCGATTACCCTGGTGACCTTGGTGATGGAGGGCTCCCCTTCGATTACCCTGGTGACCTTAGTGATGGAGGGTTGTCCTTCAATGACCCTGGTGACCTTGGTGATGGAGGGCTCTCCTTCAATAATCCAGTAGGTTGTTTATGAAATGACATAATATAAGTTACTGTACCTTTAGCTGCCTTAAACCTTTTATGTCTAGCCAAGATAAAATGTCATATGTCTTCAACTCTTTAAACGAGTGGAGTTGGTCCTTGGCTAACCTTTTGTTAATGTTAACAAAATGTCTTGACTTGTTTTCAGATACTATATAGGATTTTGTGTTTGTTTTTGAGGAATGATAAAATAAAGAGTCCTTGGAAATGGACTTAGACTTTTGGACCCCCCAAGTTGAATACATATGAATTGTATTATTATTTTATTTTTTTTTATTTGGGCAGGAACAGGCAAATACATACAGGCAACTGTATGCTGAGGCAAGTACCAAGATAATAGATCATACAATAAAAATATTTAGTAGTCATCATTTACTGTACCTTCTTGGATATGTGTGATGATCCTCTCTAATGACAGGAGAAAAATAAGTTATAGTAATAACTATAGTGGATGCTGGGCACAGGAATCTTTATAAAAGTATTATGAGCATATGAGGTATGAAGATAAAGTGCACATTAATAAAAGTAGTTAATTTTCTTACTTACTCATAAATGTGAGGGGAATTTCCTTATATGTGAATCCTGATATGTACTGTAAATGATATTAAAAGAATTGATAACTACTGTAGAGAAGGTATTCATTCGCTTTGGCTGGGAGTCCAACGTGCATACATTGGGACATGGAATTTAAGCCTTACAGGAGTAAAAATAATTATTAACACATGCGTATTAACAAGTGCCAAAACGTCAAATTCATTACCTTGATCTGAATGTAAGTTATGAGTCTCCTCAAGAGTCCTAAGAGATCCTGGCTTCCAACTGGCATGTCTATGAGTCAAGAACAGGGCATTAACCATGCTATTCCTACTGTGCCAATAAAACAGCTCTCAAAGGATCTCTTGACAGTTTTACATAGAGAATGAAACATGAACAAAGTTGTGGATTGAAAATCATACCCTCAGGATACAAGAGACTGTTGACGAAGTGAACTACTCCATTTGTTGCCATGATATCAGATTTAGGGACTTGGACAGAGTTCACTTGCATGCTATTGTTCACCTGAAGGGATAATTAAAACAATTTCAGAGAATCAAAAACATTAAATTAATTATTTGTTTAAACCTGCATCAGAAAGTGATAAAAAATGCACACCTTGCCACATCAGTACAGAGATTCCACCTGCATGCCACGTTTATTATCAGTGTTACTGAGTTCAAAATATTAATTAAAACAAAATTCCAAATCAGCAGTTCAAAGATGAAACTAAGATGACTATGATATTAAAATATTTGTATTCAATTATTTATTAGATATACAGTACAGTAGATTCGTTTAGTGCAACGTAACAAAAATGTATAAAGACTAAACATGTGTGGAAATAGTGGTTGCTACGTATTAGCATTATTGACTTTTAGATTAAACTAAAATCCATACCAACAACACTTTAAGGTAGCTGCCCTGAAGAGACTTGAGAAGGTTTGTCACTCCAGTCTCCAGACCTCCGCCGATGAAGACACCATTATTAAAGTGATAGAGAAGGATGGTTCTAAGGGCATTTATGTCTCCTAAAATACAGGACAGGGATAATTACATGTAGAGTACAATCATCATGTCTGCACAGCCATGGTTGTGAGGAGTATTATAACAACATGAGTGCTGCGCTATCAATAATCACCACATAGCCACTGGCTTTTAGGCTGTATCAGGTCCCATACATTTTCATAGCTACCCGTGACCATTCTGAATCAGTTTCTGTCTCACAGCAGTATGAGAGCTGTCTTTTATTCACTGAACAATTAATCCTTGGAGGTAAAAAGGCAATATGTTGACTGAATGAAAGTAAATTGGCAAATTTGTTTTTCAGTCGTCAGTTTTTAGGCTGCAGCTACTCAGCCCCCCTCCCCCAACCCTAAACATTTCTATCCAAAACATTTGCAATAGTACTTTGAGGCAGTATTCTGCCCCACTACTACAATTACAAATTGAGCCTTTAGAAGCAATTGTGTGTGATTTTAAAGGTACGCCAGAACCCCAAATTTCGTCCCCAGCTCACATCACCCTACAGTGCACATGGCTGTAAGGGGATGGCTAGAGAATATGCGAGTCTCGAGTCTCAGCACCCAGATGTGGGAGAGGCATGTGCTGTCTTCACTTATAGGTATAATGTTCAGACCAAAACAACAATGTTAACTGGACTTACTCATCAACAATTCCAAATCCCTCCCGCTCACACTAGCGAAGGCTTTATCGCTAGGCGCAAACAGAGTGAAGGCTCCTTCCTGTTTGAGCAGGTCAGTCAAGCCGGCAGCTTCTACCAGGGACAAAAAGATCCTGCATCACAGAGAAAAAAAAGACTTATTGGCATGGAAACCACTGAGGGCTTAGCCAGCAAATTCTCATTCTAAGGATTTAATGGAAAGATATAGAAAATATAGTTTTAGTATTACGCTACATTGCAGTGCTCCATACACATTCATTCACATCTCTCCGCACTTACTTGAAGCCACCATTTTCTGTCAGAATCTGGAACATGCTTTTCTCTGCTGGTTTCAACAGCACCCTCATAAGATGAAGGGCTCCGTTGCTTCCCTCTTTGCTGCCTCTCACCAGACAAGAATTTTCAATGCACAGCGCCTGGAGAAGCAATTCAAAGGTCACTGAAAAGGCATGAACATTAATATTACCTGCTCAGTGCGTGTTGAGTGACAGCCTGAAAGGCTTAATGCATGTAACGTGTGTGAGCTATCAGCTGGCACTGAACCACTGTGTCTCCGCAAAGCATTGGAAAACTCACAGTGCGATAGATGAAGACCCTCAGAAACTTTCCCCCAATGGTTTCCAACATCTGGCCATTGTACAGCTGGCCCAAAATGTACTTTCTCTTCAGAATGTGGCTCTCCAGGATGATCTTAAGCAACCTCTGATCCATTGACATGACTTCATCTGTAAAAGAACCATATGACTTCATGTGTCCCATTTTCCAGTGTACAGTTAAACATGATTAAAGGCACTGTGGATAAGATTAGCCTTTTCACCCCACATGTAGTGCAAAAATGTTGTTACATTTTCAACTATTGAGCTTTCCAGTTTGATGTCTATAATGCTTTCTTGTGACGCCTAAGAATGATTCTTGGGAAGGAGGGTATATCCTTGAATGGCATTATGCTTTACCAAAGGGACTTTCCAGCAGCTATTCTCATTCAGAGCTCCATATATGTCCGCAGCACTTACTTGGGTCAGCATGGCAACAAAATAATAAAATATTCAGTTTGGACCACTGTGCGTGTTTACCCACCTGCTGGAGGGGAGACATGGGGATATTTAGGAAGCATATTTGAGAAGCATTTCAGGCTCACCATTGAAAGCACCATTGAGAGGAGCCAGCAAAGTGTATTCGGCATTTGGTCTCATGGCAGCAGACAGGCCTAGCTCTGACACAAAGTCACTAAAGATTGACTGGGATTTGCCAAGCAGTTCCATCACCTGTTTAGCTTGGAGGGCACAAAAATACAGTTCAAAACTTTAACTGTTTTTGATATCGCACACATACACTTAATGCTCATTTTGAAACATGCTAATGAAAAATGACGTGAACGTTTGAAATGTGTTTCTAACCTGAGTCGGGCATGAGCACGTCATCGATGAGGTGAATGACACCATTGGTGGCAACAATGTCCTTCTTTAAGACCATCTTAATGCCATTGACGGTGAGGCTATCGCCGTCACAGCCAATCTCAATGTTGCTGCCCTCCAGCGTTTCATAGGACATGCCGCTCATGATTGCCTCAGAGCACTGAACAGAGCTCAGCAAGTGGAATTTCAACAGGGCTACAGGAGAGAATGAGACAAAATTTAAATAAACCTCTTAAAGCACAATTTTACTTTTGTTAAGTCGTTCACTATGTAGCTTCCCTCTCTCAATATAAATCCTCAATCTGACGTTAGAACAACAAACGTGAGTAACTTGAGAATACATTCTACCAACAGTGATGGCAACTAGCTTTGTAGACAAGACTTAAGTATGTTTTTGAGAAACAATGAAAGTGAATAAAGGATCACTGCAGTGAGTTGCCGCTAACTACGGGTTAATTTATTATGACAAATGTAGGCAAGAGCACTTGAAGTATTCAAGTAGGAAGTAAATTGGAAAAATAACCAATCATAAAGATGTTATCAGTTGTTCCATTCTATTAGGTGCTACCAAACAAATGAGTCAGAGAGATGTCAAAGCCAAAGTCAAGCAGGGTCTGTACAGACGGACCTTGGAAGTCTAAAAATAAAAATGAACTTTCCATAATTAATGAATTTTATGCTTAACTGTTTGTAAAATATTGATGGTCGACAATGCACTGAATATCTTGGATATACAGTATGTACAGTAGGCAATTTATTGTTTCAATTCAACTTCTCCAAATGTTGAAAAAATGTTGAGAAGGTTTGATAGTAAATTGCAATGTATTGTTTCTAGATTTAGTGAAAACCAAGACTGTATTATGTTATTTGACAGTGTTACAGTCCCACTGAGACCATAAAGCACAGGGCACCTGAACATCCATCGGGTCCCTGGGATCCTTGTGTAAGTATCTTTCTTCATAACTCTATTTCACTTCATGTGAACTGGTTTTATTTCACAACATAGGACAATCTTTGGGCTAGTAAAATAGGTTAGGAGTTCCCTTCTGCCAATTTGCCCAGCATGCTCAGCAAAGCAGCTGTTTCCTGCGTCTCGGCGTCGACACAATCCAAGATATTATTTATGACCCAAAGATGTTTTCTGCGTGACACTGTCAAAAGCGTACAGATGCTTTTAATGTATCTGCAATGTATCTGTCCATATCTTCAAATTACTGAAATTGCAGAATTAGTTCAGTGTTGAACTACAAATGATCTACACATAAACAGTGCTAAAACCAAGAAAGATACAGTATACTGTATGCTGATAAAAGCGTTATATAATTTGTCTGCTTTGTCTGACTTTCCACTCGCTATTTCATGCAAGATCGCAAATTAATGACCCGATTTTATTACTCGTACAACTTTGATATGTATTGTTGGATAGCTGGATTCCAGCTCCATAGTTCAGACTGTCTCATCTGTTTTGAATAGGAAAAATGTGAACACGCTAAAGGCCTATATGGGTGACTCAGTTCACCAAACACGCGTTCCTGTACCTTCATCCCATAAAACATAAATGTGGACCTTGTTTGGATTTGGTCTGCAGTAAAATAAAGTCCTAAACGAAGTGTAGAGCACTGTTGGGAGTGAACTTATTAGTAAGAAACATTCCATAAGAGAATAACTTGTAGTTTACCTTGTAGAACATTCTTGTCTGTCAGAAGTCTATCCAGGACATCTTTGCCCAGCTTATCAAAAGCTTTGTTGGTCGGGGCAAAGAGTGTGTATTGGCCTGGCTCACCCAACATCTCCAACAAACCAGCTTCACGAGCGATATCCTAAAAATAGATTTTCAAATCTTAAAAAGAATAATGGGGGCCGGATAGTCTAGTGGTCTGGGAATTGGACTCCAAGCCTACCTGCTCCATGTAATAGCACCATGTAAGTAGCTTTGTAAGTGTCTGCTAAATGCCAAATTGTAAATTGTAATTGAATAATGAAATGTGCCTAATGTGCAATGGATGCAAAGTATAATTGAGTACAATTACAAATATACCATAGTAAAGACACACTTACAGAATTTTTTTTTTTTTTTGGTTTTCAATAACCCCCCCCGCCCACACACACGCACAGACACACACATCTGATTGATGAGTAGCTTACATTATTCTCTACTCATCCCACTAAAGCTATAACACAATCAAGGAGTGTGCTTTCAAAGGGGGCCCATGACTCCTAGGACTGTCTTTGAGTGGAACACACCCTGACCAGTACAATCCTACCCGGTGGAGAGAATAGACTAGAATGTGGTGACACATGTGTACTCACACTCAGTGATGTGAGGTCGTCATTGACATCAAGGATGTCCTCGATGGTATTTCCAGCGGCGCTGATGACACGGTCAGTGACGTGAACCACCCCGTTTGTGGCCACCTGGTTACCATGAATGATCCTGGCACAGTTCACTGTGACCACCTGCATGCCACATAACATAACTAGACATCATTGTTCCTGTCTGAGAAACGAGGTTGACCTCCATGGTGTCAACGTCTCTAGCCATACTCACTCCATTGGAGTAATGATTGATGTAGAGAGTCTGGTCGTTGTACATTGAGGTAATGCTCATTCCGTTCTTCAAGTCTTTAGTCAAGTAGCGTTTGTTGGCCATGTGGTAATGGAGGGCGTTATAAAGCTCAATGTTCACGTTGCTCACCAGTGCGCTCTTCATTTCCTGCCAGGAACGGAAATTAAGCTTTAATTACACTGCTTTTGGAGACATGATGTACATTCTTGTTTTGTCTTTGACTTACTTCATCCAAAAGATCCCAGGCGTCATTGCTCGGGGCAAAGAAAGTAAATGACCCAGATCCCTCTATCTCAGGCCTTAGCTTGGACAAGTCTGAATATTTCTGGGTTGAGATGGCCTTCACCAGACCCAAGGTGCCATACACATGGTCGATAGGAGCCACTGAAGAAATTATTTACCATCATCATCAATATTATTATGTAGCCTCACATCAGAAAGTCATATTTTTTTAAAGGTATGTTCATCAATTATAGCAACATGTTCTCCCTACCTCACCCTACAGCCAGTGTGCACTATAGGGGGAGGGGTAGAGAAGATGTAAGCGCATGCGTGCAGTGGGGGAAGAAGTTGAGAGAAATGAGAGCCACTCAACACTAAGGTGCAGGTGGGACATGAGTTTCAAACTGAATCAATCTTTTTGTAATTGTTGAATGAAACAAACTGTGGTGTAGCTTTACATTTTTGGACCTTTTAAACAAGAGGTTAACATAGAGAACTCCGCCTGTGTAGACAAGACACTGAGGCACATATGGATTTGATATAATTGTGTTATTTCAATCACGTGGAAGTGCCCTCATCAAACCTTTTTTATGGTACATTGTGAACACGTACCTGCAGGGCATCCACGCATGCCATCGAGCTTCATGTAGCCTGGGCAACACTCATAAAGCACAGTCCTGAAGGTAAAAGACAAAAATCAAACCAGGTAAAGAAGTACTGGATCCTGTGAAATTATAACTGCTGAACAACTTTCAATACTGCAATCTAAGATTTTGTTTTCAGGTGGACATTATTTAAGCTGAACTACCACTTAATGTTAGTGATTAGTGATTATTACAAGGTTCTGTGTAGTATGTGTTTCCAGATGTAGCTGATTATCTATTTCATTACCAAAACAGGCCATGTGATCCAATGTTCCATGCCAAAAGCCAGCGGATAGGCTGCCTGAGGTTTGTGCCACTATTACATTAGAGAATTTATACTACCAAGGACTTTACTTTGAAGCCAAACAATTACCCTGGCCCCTAGTCTACACTTGGTTAACCTCAGAGACAGTATTTTCTGTTTGTTTAAATGGTGCAGCATAATTCAAGTTTACAGAAGGAAATATTCAGTTGAATTTGGGATAGTTCAACAGCTTCCACCAAGACCACTTCTGATGGTAACACATTTGTTTTATACTGCAAAATAATATCATCAAATGGAGTCAATATGGAATACGGTAATGCAAATATAAGGTTTCTACATACAGTAAATGTGGCTATTGGGGGAATTTTACTTGGAATTTTAGAAATAAGACACGTTTTTGCTGTTGAGACCATGTCTCCTGTCCCATTTAACATGACTGGACACAGACCTCATAAATCAATGAGGACTGGTGAGATTGGCAACATCCAAGCTACAGCTGTTAGTAATAAACAAAAAAGGATATATCCCTTGTGTTGGCAGGTTAGAACAAGTTGGAACTATGCCATCGTACATGAAAAGGCCTGAAAGGCCTATACATTCGGAGAAGATTTACATTTCACCCTTTGTAATTATCAGGCATGCAACAGTTGAAAACCCACAAAACTCAATATAAACAGTATACCACAAGGGCACATTCAGTAGCTATTAAAAGTAAAGAATACCACATGACTACAAAGTTGCCATACTAGACTAGATTGTACACTGTATTGCACAACTGTAATGTTTCAGTTATTTAACAGTAAAAGTTCTATTTTGCAGCTCTAAAAGAACAAACACAAACAAATTAGTGCTGCACAATACCCTGAATAATCTATTTCAAGCTATTTAGTGGTTTGCAATGCTTAGAAAGGCATTACATTCAAATTCCATGTGCAGCAAGCAGCATTACAGTTGACGTTAAAATACAGTTTTGAGGTATTCTAACCTCAATGTGAGGCTAGATTAACACCATATGGTCGCCATTTGTAGTTATAAAATAGTACCTTACTCAGATAGGCAAGGAGAAAAAAACATTACATATAATGAAAATGTGAAGATTTTAATATGTTTCCAGTGTTTGACAGTAATTGAACAGTTATAAACTTCTGTTCATTTTCTTAAACAACGTGCTTGAGAATAAACAGAGGCATCCTTAGACAGCATGATGTGACAAGAGTCTGTAGATGATGGTAATGGTAATAGATATCTAGTTCTAAATTGAAAACATCTGAAATTGATTTTTACAGTAGGGATATACTAATACCTTTGGTAAAGCAGTGGTTGGTCCACCAGAGTACCTTTGGGGAATGCTTGTAATACACCTTTGTTTCTTTAGAATAAGAACCCACAGGCTGTGTTTCACACAGTTTGGATGGGAACAAATCAGGGCATGCTGTCTGCCTGCAGCAAAGGCCCCTATGTCATGGCTGACTGCCATTCTCTCCTTTCTTTGAACCAGAGTTAAATGTAGGAGCCCCAGTCAGCAAAGCGTTCTCTCCCACACAGAGCAAAGCCCAGACTCTGCCTGGCCATGAAGTTGGAAACCTTTGATTTGGTCCGCATCTGTTTAACTGAATATCTGTGACTCATTGAATATCTGTGTTTGAAACTCATAATGGTGTTTGTAGCAAATGCATACAGTGTTCATTCCAATCAAACACATTCATAACGGGTTTTTTGTTCTTACAGGTACCTCTACACGATGCAAACATCCAACTTCTTGCATGTATAGACGTGTGTCATGCAATCTTTTGTTTTTTTCTTTCACTTCTGGATTATCATTTTGATTGATCCCAACAAGTCATGTCAGCACCAGACGTTTTAGATATCTTTCCTTGGCCATCTTTCAATCATCAGCGCTAGCCAAGCTCAGTGAACCCAGATCATCGTGGTGCGCTGAGTGAATGCAAGCTGCAGCTGGGGAAGTAAAATACCAGCTGTGTGTGTGGACTGGAGTACAGTGGGTATGGCTCAGATCCATGTTTAAACTCAAAAGCGCTGAGGGAGCTGGAACAATGAGGGACGAATAGGCGGCATGGTAGATTATGTATAAGATTAACTTTTTCCATTCATGAATATAGTTAGACACCCATACCATATCCAGCAATCAGCAGGTCTACATAGTGTATATCCAAGGGCAAAAAAGCCTTATAAGATAATATCATACATACAAACTGTGGAGTTGGAAACTGGAAAGCATTGAGAAAATGCACTTTTTATTTCAGTGCCGGCTTAAAGGTAGATAACAGATGTCTATATATGGAAACATCTAGGTTTCCATGAACAGCTTGTAAAATAAAAGCCATGACAAAAAAGGGGAGAAATTGAAATAATACATTTCTCAATACTGAGTGAGTCTCAAGATTATACTTTGGTCCCTGGTTTTGAGTGTCATACGTTCATATCCAAAAACATGAAGTCATAAAACAACACTCACGCTGTCTTTCCACAGATGGCCCCTTGGTACCAATTACGACAAGTACTGAAGTACTTTTTCTTCGTCCCCATGACTTGTTGGAGAGCGCAGACATTGGGTCTGAGATAGAGCAAGAATTTATAGGTTTAAAGATCAATTACAACATCAAAACCAAACTGTCAAAAATATTCTCAAAAGCCCCTACTGGGCATAACACTTGAGAATCCAACATAATGAATGACTTGACAACCACACCTGGCGTCAGAAACTGGTTGTCACATATGAATACCAATTTGACCAGTAGCCCTGCAGGGTGAAATGTGGGTGTTTTCTGTAAGTAAATTGCATCTATGGTCATGATAGGTATTTTACCATTAATCAGTCAAAATTCCTGATTAGTTAGTGTAAATTTACAAAGCAAATATTTCATTATATTTGAACAAGAATTCATTCAAAAAGTGAATAACATATCAGACATATTTGTTGTTGATGATAGGCATATCAGATGTTAAGCAGATGGTTAACAAGACTATATAACATGGAATATTATTATTTCATGGCAAAATGAATTGATAATCAATCACAACTCTTTTGATAAACTCACCCTTGGTCCCTTGCCCTGATGCGACTGTGATACACTATTTTATCATAAGCCGAGGAGTCAGCCTTGTCAAATGTAGACAGCACAAAAAGTGCAAAGGCAACTACAAAAAAGAGCTTCATTGTTAGGTTTCCCACCAGTCCAGACCCGAGTGATGGAGGCAGACCGTCAGAGAGGGAGCTTATATAGTCTCGCCCACTGCTCTGGGAGGATGACAATATTTCAGGACCACCCAGAACCCCTCCAACACCATATTGCATTTCTGGCTGGGCTATAAATATGGCTAGCTAGGGGATAAAATACACTAGTGTTTGCTGCGGAAGTACTACTACATGGTCCATTTTGTCCACATTTTGACAATATACTAATATACAGTATCTACTTGCGTCTAAGCATGTATAGTAAGTCAATATCTTAACTGAAGTTTGACAAATTTTGTATATTTGCTGCCTAATATTATTTCAACTTTCATAATATATGTTTGGGCCATCACATTACAAAACCCAACACTCTTTTTAATAAATGCATTTAGAAAGGGACACCGGATAGCCACAAGATTAGAGTAGATCAGATCAACTTTGTCATTCATTTCTATACAATTCCTTGCATACAACTGAATGAAATGTCGTTTCTCACAGACCAAGGTGCAACATGAAATAACACAAAGACAGTGACTACATGCAAGTTAAAATAATATCTTATAGCTGGCTCTATATAAAAGGAGACACATAAAGTGACCTGTGATGGTAATGAGAATTTGTATAGATTGTGAGACAGACGTAGACTAATACTGTAGTCTACTTGTTTAGACAGTAGACACTTGCAATATCTGTCTATTTGGAGTGAAAATAAAAACAAACCGAAAAAGGAATAACATATCCCGTTTGTCTTTGAACAATTGCCAGTACGCAGGTGAACTATCAGAATGCAGTTTGCCCCACCTAGTGGTGAAAGGAAGTCCAGTCTCATTCAGGCGTCAAAACCCACAAAAATAGTAGACATGCATAATATGTCACTTTATTGATAAAATAAATAAACAAACAAAAAAGTATAAACTCTTAAAGTCAATTATCTTATTACGTTGGTCCTTTTATAAATAAATATATAATAATATAGCACACTAAATATGCAAGTAAATTAACCAGCAGACTTGCAGACGTGTCTGTAGTGCAAATAATATTATTGAGTTCTCATACATTCTCATACATTGTGGATTACATTGGCAATTTTGTTTAGATGACAAAGACATTAGAACATTATAGCCTATTTATAAAGAAGCAAATGAGAATTCATGCATTTCTGGGCCAAAGCACAGACAGTAGCCTAATCATTTCATTGTTCAAATAATCTCTTCGTACAGCAAATAATCAACGAAATCAAGTAAAACTAAATGCTTGAATCCATGTGTAACAGTGCCTTAATAGTCGTTTTGCATTTATTGGTGCATTTATAGCAGTTCAATGGGCAGCTTTAACTAAGCCTTCAAAACCCATAATAAATCTCCTTTTCAAAAAAAATCCCAGCCCAGCCTAAGAGTTGTGTGTTTCAGCTGTGCTATGAGCAACACAAATCAACTTCGGACTTGTCCGGACGTTCAACACGACTCTTCTTAACATTACTTTGGTAGGAACATGTTTTGAACCCTATCAAACCCATGGTTAGGAGACTGGGGCATCTTGTCAGACTTTTCACATTCTTTTATATATCTTGGAATCAATACATCATATTGTTTAAAAATGCAAACCAAATTAAAGAAGTCTCAAGTCTCATATATGTTGTATTCATTTCATTTTTGTATCTTATTTCAGTTTCAGAGTTATAGGCATTTAAATAGTGAATGTGCACATGTGACAAGTTGCCCCTTCAGAAGGTAAGTTGTCACACTATGTGGGGTAAGACATCACACTGGATTTTTGCAATAAATAAAACAAGAACCAATTAATTGTTGTTGTTTTTTTTTACTTTAAATTCCAAATTGCAGAATTGCAGTTCTGGCACACATAAATTGCCTTGCCTGATGTGCAATCTTCATGAGCCCACTCTTTGCATTTTACGCACTAAACCCAAGTCTCTCTAGGACGGCTGTTTGCAAATGGCTCCACACAAACAAGGCACAGGCACTCATCTTCATCTGATGAAGAGGCATCTGGAATCTTTCTTTTTATACCTTCCTTTTTTTTGGTGCTAATGGGCAGGACTGGGTTAGTGCTGGAGCTTGGAGGTGCTGGGTTGGAGCTGGGGCACGGAGGTGTTGGGTTGGAGCTGGGGCATGGAAGGGCTTGGTTGGTGCTGGGGCATGGAAGGGGCGATCTGAGACATAGGATGTTGCAAATTCTAGTTTACCACAATGCCACAATGGGTTGTTCCTCATCCAGGAATCAGACACTGAGTTTATGTGCTTCTTCAGCGGCCCAATAATGGTTCTGTTAAAAGGTTGCAGCCTATATGTGAGCAGTGGGGTGGGAAGGAGAACATAATTAGGCCATTTTCTTTAGCAAAATGTAATACATCATTGGAAAAATGGGAGCTGTGGTGGTCCAAAAGGAGTAAGCTTTGCTTTTCCTTTGAATACTTGGCATGTTCAGCAAAATGATTGAGGAAATCCACAGTGTGTTTCCTTCATCCAGCCAGAGGGATTTGCTCCTCCTTTGCTGCCAGGCGGTCCATTGTTGAGGAAGTGATTGCGGAAGTTCACCTGAGGGAATATGAAGTAGGAGGGAATATTGTTTGCTGTTGCTGAGACTGCACATGCTAGCGTCACTAGGGTACCCTTTTCACTAGATGTCAGTGACCCCACCTGTTTGTCACACTAATTTCATCCATATTCCAGATGTCCCCTGGTCCCTAGTGATTTTTTCTGTGAATTTTGTATTGGACTTATTCCCCATTCATCCAGTGTTCATCAAAAACGACAAACTATCGTGATGGTAACCGTGTGGAAATTCTTTAAATTGGAGACACAAAGCAGCTCAAAAGCTTACTCAGATGAAGAAAGCAGATGGTGTGCTTTTATTTTGAAAGTTGCGTAGGTGTTTTAAACAGTACATATAGACATTGTGGATTACTGCACAAATTGATTTGGGAAATAAATTATAATGTTTCGGAAATTAAATTATGTTTGGGTCAGAGAAAATATATTTATTGATTTATTTAGTGGGGCTAATGAATATTTTAGGCCTAGCTACATCCCTGACCTCCTATCTTAAACAGTTGCCCATTGAACTGACCAGTAACAAGCATCAGCTGAGTGGTAATACATGGTGGGGAAAGGGTCCAGGTCCACATATATCCCTTGTGCCAGTGCTCCTTTTTTGGAATTGGAATGATTGGTTGCAGTAAAAAACTGAGGCACATCACGTTGTTTAAATGGAGTTTAAGCAACACCATTAAAACACATACTTTTAGCACTTTTAGCATTTTTTTCAAAAGTAAAGTTACAAATAAAATGTATATTATTATTATTATTAAAAAGCAACTAACTCGCTGTTTTCACCAAGCATATAAAATAGCATCACCGAAACCATTGCTCTTCCACAATATGTTCCCCTTGGGCCAACCATATGTTTCAAATATGAGAATTAAACTCATCTCTTCCTGGCAAGCTGACCCTGTTTCACAATAAAAGAGATGCCTGGAACAGAGACAGTAAAAATACAATATAAATAAATAAAATAAATAAATGAAAATAGAATGCTGTCTTGGCATTGTAAGTGGCTTTGTTTATGACTTCTTATTGTTAGTCCAGTGTGAATATTATTATAAAAATGCAATAAACAAATTAAGATAGAACAGACATAAAGTATACATTTACACGTGGACACACTACATGAATACAGCATGTGCATGTACACAAACAAACACAATTGTTCTAAGGCTGTTGTGAAGGAAAGTAAGGTGGTCAGGGCATTAGCTATGAACATAAATAGCAAGAAAGTTATAACACGTTATTAGCAGTCAGAAATATACCCTTGGATTAATATTTGTCATGCATCAACATAAAATACGCACTGTACAATAACAATTCCATTGTATAAAATCTAACTCAATTCAGTAGTACAGTAGCTTCTTCTGAAGCTTCAAAAGACTCCACAAATGTTTACAGTAATGTTTACGTAAAAACAGTAATTTTCCGGTTTAGGTGTTTCTGGCGACACCTACAGTAAGTAAATGGTACTGCTATAAAGAACACAAGGTCATTCTCTGGGGACCACTGTTTTCTTTATATTTATTTTTACCAGAATATGGAAAAATGCAGACTTTTTTTGTATACTGTAGGCTATTACTTTGTTTAATGTTACATAGCACGGGACACAAGTTTGTCAAAGCACCCTGTGACGCTAGAGACTTGTGGGAAAGTTCAGGAAAACCCCTTGGTATAGAGAACTGGGAGAGTAGGCATTTACCACATTTGAAAAAAAGCCCACCCAGAAAAGTAAAGTGTCTCCTACACTGAGCTATCCATGTCGGCCTACCGGTGAGCATCCTTGAGCAAGAGGCCTAACCCCTACCTGCTGCATAATATTGTACTGTGACTACTCACTGTAGCTTTGGAGAATAATCATCAGCTTGAATGAAAACCATAGCAGAAAACACAACTGCATGAGTGGGAGAGGTGCAAGGGACTCGCATGCTCGCTGTCAACAAATCAGGTTGTTGTTTTGATTTTGGTTTCAAACTTCTCCCGAACACAACGTGGGGAGTAACACAATCAAGAAGTGTACATTTAAGATTTGTAAGAATACAATGCATATATAAGGAAATATTACCAAATAAGACTACATATACTTTCAGAAGTAAGGAAAGATGTATTAAAAAATCTCCCATAGCAATTAACAGAAATTCCCAAAGCCTCATGGGAAGTATATTTGTTGAATGCCTTAGTTCAAATGAGTGTTGCCAAAAACATTTCAGTATACACACAGTAATATAGCCTTGAATATAAACAACGGCTTATAAACGACGTCTTTATAGATAGATCATTTTGCATAGAAAAAAGTAGCCTGAGTGGAACCTGGAACCTGGAAGTGGGGGCAGGACTTTCTCTCCCTATAAAACAAAAAACGCAATTCACTGTTTCAGATTTTTCTACTATTTCAGAATTGGATTTTGCAAGCTTAATATGGAAATGCACTATTTTGCTAAATGTGATGTTCTGTAATAAAAACATTATGAGAAATAGTGTTTATGCATAAGCATACAGCAGTAGTATGAATACCTTTAGTGTTAGTAGTGTTAGAATTATTCACATTAGGAGTAGCTTGAAGAAGTACAGTATATTTGTTTTAAATAAATAAAGGAATAATATAAACTATAGTGAATGTTACATTCACTATAGTTTATAGGACTATAGTAAATATTACAGTATATTAAAAAATCTTAAATCTTAAATATTTGTATCCATCCAATAACTTTTAGAATGATTTAAGCATATTTATATTATACTGTAGCCTATATGGCATAATAAATTGTTATTCCCTGAGCATTTTAATCTAACTATTGTCAAATAATCTCAAGTGATTTATCATTGCTTTTTATTTCCTATCAATTGGCCTGCTGGTGCAACATAATGCAGTCTAAGGCTATAGGGATGTATAGGACGATAAATCGACCTCACTAAATCAATCATAATATCAGTTTTTCTGTGATCTATCATCCACCTCCTGATTAAGCTTTCCTTGCGGATATTGTTCCTCCTCCTGATTGTTGTCCCTGTTCTGCTCAGCTTCCAGCAACACATACTCAACGTCAAATTGCTCCTGGTGTTGTGTGTAACATTGCAACATTTCCCCTTTAGACTCCCCAGATTCCTCAGATACACAATATATCTGCTTTGCCTTCTGAAAAAGACATTGGCTGTGTTTCTGGAGGAGCCCAGCACATGCAACCTCCTTGGGGACCTTCTATTCTGCCTGAGCTGAAGTCGCTGAGCTGTTGGTTAGCCTGTTCGAGGACTCAGAGCTAGAAGCGTTAGCATCTCCGCTCTGCTGCAGGATAGCGGTGGTCACATTGTAGAGCTGAACAGCAGGGGATTTGCGAGAGTATTTGAATGAATTGTTGGGGTAAACCAAGCTGGAGCTAGCACTTTGAATTAGCCCACTATGAGGATTACCCTTCATCATTCCTAGGACTTCATAGCGAAAGCTGGAGATGTCTTGCTTTAGCTCCTGTAAAGACAAGATACATTTATTATACAACTGCTATGATTAAAAGTAGGCTTGATTTGTGTCAGGAATTACCATTTTGGTTTAAAATTAGAGTTACAAATATGCCTTAACATAAAGTTTGAGGACCTGATACTATTGTCGCAAACATACTGTAGTACACACATGCGCACGCGCACGCACGCACACACACACAAACACACACACACTCACACTACCTAGCCGGTTACCTTAAAATTATCTTCTGTCAGCCCTTCTTCTGTTTTGGCATCTCTGATCATTGCAGCCACATATCTTTTCACCAAATTCTTCAACACCTCCTGAAATTTATTATAGATAACAGATTTAAAAAAAAACATTGAAAAGCTTTCAGCAGTTATATATTTTGAATAACCAGTGCAGATAAGTATTTAAACAATGGGAGATACATTTTAGATAAAACACTTACTTGATACTGATGGTTTGATCGCACATTTTCCGCAGCACGTCTCTACAGAGAAATATATTGTCTGATTACCAAAAGTTGGCTTGTAGAGGGCATTTGCCACTATTATTGGAAGAAATAAAATCTTCCAGCAAGCATGTTGATTTACATTTACTCAAAAGTGTAAGAAGTGCCTTATGACACAAATTAACTTGGCAATTTAAAGAAAGAACAACTTATTTAATTTATGAGATCAGATGGAAAGTGACACATAACTGTCTCAATCACAATCATACAATACAGACTTTCAGAAGACCTCTGATCTCTGATCTGCAGGTCTAATACTAATTACTAGGGACAGGTAGGAAGTGCCCTCTAACGTATGATTGATACAATCTGACTTATTCATGCTTATTTCGGTTCAATTTGCCTACTGCGTTGTCAGTAAATCCCTGGAAACGTACCCCCAAGGTTCCTAATGTCTCATGCCTTTTTACACTTTGCTTCTTCAATACATGTGTCTGTATCCATTGAATTAGATACAAAATAGACTTGGGACTGGGGATGATATTAAATGGAACTGGCAGAGTCCCGCCTTCTTCAAAATAGCTCATCCAGAGCTTTGTTCTTGCAAATTTCCACTCTATATCTGCATGATCCTGCATGATAAGGGAAGAAATATCATAAATGCTAGAATAGCTGTAATTGGTCATTGGTATTAAGTAACTGGGCAATTTGGGTTTCTACTCACGGCAATGTGTTGATAGGAGTTGTTCATCATTGCAATTAGCATGTTCAAAAGGACTACAAGGGAGATGATGTTATAGGTGCCAAACATTGTAGCTCCAACAAACTCAGTAAACTCGTGGTCTGCTTTTACATTGGTCACATACAGGCTAATCAGGCCAAATACTGACCAGAATAAAGACTGCAGCGTCTCAAACAGCCTACAAAAGTAAACAAAATTGTGTTACTTTTGAGCCACTTAACAATGCACTGACATTTCTACTAAAATTATCGGAACCAATAAAAATCTTTGACTTGCGTGGAGAAGGCGTTGTTTTGTCGTTCACAACGGATACCCTTGCATTCTTTGCCTTCATTTGTTTCGTAGTAGAAGTAGAGTTGGTTTAGTCCGTTGGCAAAGGCTACTAGCACCAGGCAGTAAATGAAGAGGAACTTTACAATATCCAGAACCATGCGTGCCAGTGATATCTGCAGCGGGCCCAGATGGGAGTTGGCTGTAAACAGGCAGATGAGGCGCAAGGAGCTAAAGATGTTAGCTATAGCAAACAAGGCCTCCGCCACCAAAGTTGGGTGCCACATTTCCCAGGTATTTCTGGGTTTACAACCACTGTACTGTTGAAAAGAAAAACCATCACTCAACACAAGATCTTCTAAGCATCAGATGTGAAAATTATAGATAGAGATGTCATCATTTATGACCTGTCCCTTAGTAAGCTTCAGTGGAGCCTAGCATAATTCCCCATACATACAGTATCTCCATAGGTCAATCGCTGAAATAAGATCTGTATATAACTCACTATTAACATTTTATTGAAATAACACTGAAAACCTATTTGTTAAAGCCCCTTTAAACCAACAGTTTTTTTGCACATTTTAGCGCAGGACAAGTGACACCTTATTTATGATTAGTTATTTTTAGTATGCAGTTTGCTGACCTCAGTCCTGTTAAATTTGTGAAGAACATACCTTTGTATAGGCAACAATCTTTAGAGAAATGGTTGCAAGATACAAAGAGTTCATAATGAAGTCCATTAGGTTCCACCAGTCATGTATGTAGTCATGGAAACCTCCATCCCACATCTGTTTGATTTCTGTCCATATGAAACCTTAAAGATATAGAGAGCAAGCAAAGTTAATGGGTCAAGTATGTCTGCGCACCATGACTTAAAGCAGCAGTTCTCTAAAAAAAACTCACTCATACGTTTTTTTGCTACACAAATGTATTCATAAATACATATTAAATGATGAATAATTCGTATAATTTGTATTTTCATTTGCATTCCTTAATTATACGACCGGCAGAAACCCACTTCAGAGTCATTGTGAAATAAGCCTATTCACAGTGTACATAATGTGTATGCATGTATATATTTGTATGTACTGTACCAAGGACCCAGGGAAGGATCATCCATTCCACGGTGGAGGGTTCAGGGCCCTGCCAGTTGGGGTCTGTGGAGACCATATGTTGCGAGTCAAGAAGGAGCAGAAATAGGAAGGTCAGGTACGACGCTGTGTGACAGATAAACTTGATGAAGGGCTTCCGGATAAACAGACCATAGCGGCTCTTTGGAGAGATCAAGTAGAACATGGAGAAGAGCGGAAAGAGGAGACCTATGAAAACACCAGCGATGAACTTTCCTGCCCAATGGCGTCTCCTCCAACCTGGGAACTCGCCATACCACCGAGAAGCTAGCAGCTGTTGACAGTTTGGCTGAGCAACAAACTGAAGAGAGACAGAAAAAACAGACTGTAACTATGAGTGCCAAATACAACATCACCTGACAACAGGCAAACCCCAGGAATATTTCCACAGGTTCTTCTTGAGGGACAAAGAAAGGCATATCCAGTGGGCTTGTCAGCCCACAGGACAAAAGTCTTAAGTGGATAAACATTTCAGAAGTACTCCCTGTTCTCAGTGGCTGTAAAATCTGTTTTCCATATTCCATCTTGTCTTCCCCCTGAGATTTGATATAAACATCTGCTGGACATCTGCGGTTAAAGATGGATGTTAATTTAAGCCTAACCATGTTATGGCCAAATGGATCCCCATTAGAGTACTATAGAGCATCGAAAATTGGGTGATGACATCATTTGTAAAGTCAAAATGGATATTATTGAGTGTTTCTGATCTGTCCTAGTTATGTGTTAATTTGCAGTAGCTGGAAATAAGGCACTTGTTACATTATACAACATTTTATTAGGTTCCTGCCCACTTCTACAACTAATGTCTTCCTCAGAAATAAAAGGATGGTGGTAGTGGTTAGATGCACACAATGATTAAAACCAACTGTCTTGGTTGAAACATTTAACATTAGAAACGTCAACAGGCCATGCATTTGATCCCCTATTGCTGCTTGAGTATCCATGTTAAATGTCCTCCACAGCTCACTGTTGGACCATGTTTTAAAACACAATAGTACAAATGCATGTGGCTAGGGTATAGGTGAAGAAGATGTGAGCTAATGTGATTTTTGGTGGGTAATCTGGGAAGTGTAAATATGGCAAAAGGCACAAACTCTGGGAGGATTTCCTAATAAATTAGACCAGAAAGAAGGTATCCTATTTAATAATGATTAAAAGCTTTGTAAGTATCATTTATATTTCTTGTTTTTTATTATTTCTATGCAGTCCATCTTTTGAATAGTCTGGTGTTTTATTGATTTAAGATTTACCACCACAGGGATGTTTGGGATTAACATTTTTGTTCTCTTTCCATCATTACCATTCCAACAAAACATCATGCATGTATGTTATCAGTTATGTGTCTTCCATTCCCACACTGCTAACTGGCAAATGTGCATGGTGAAAAAATGAGGTTAAAAAAAAGAGGTGAGGAGCAAATAAAATTCCCTGTTCAGAAGACATTATTTGGCTAGCCTTTGTCAACAAAGTGTAAATCTTAGATGTGTGTATGTTCATTATTTTACATGAATAATACACCAGGATTTAAAATGAACAATAAACGATTTCCTACCTAATTACGGTAACATATAGAGTTAATTTGTCAGGAAAATGCCCTACCAGTTTACTGTTCCATTATCATGAATAATACTGTTGTCAAGGGACTGAAGAGGCTTACTCTAATGCGTTGGTAAGAGCTAGTTTGGCAATTACACGTTCTAATCTCCCAATGGATGTTTCCACCCATCTCAGGCCATTTTCAGCACATCTTGCAAATGCTCATGGCAAATAAGAAATGAGACCATTGGTCCAAGTGGTCAATATGTCACATTTGTTATGTCACAAAACCTAGTTATTACCAATGGACTTGCTGTTTCTATATTACCTTGGAGATGACTAAAATAGAGTTATGGTTACAGCTGCAGCTCACAGAGACTAAAATCATTTGGGGACAATCAAGAATAGCCTATCGTATCATATTGCACAGCAGATATCAAACAGCTGACAGAAAGTATACCTCTTTCTGACGGTATTTGATGGCCAACTTCAGTCGGGCCAGCTCATTCGTGTTTTCCTCCAGTAGCGGGTTGACGTCATCGCGGTAGTTAAGAATGATCTCCAGTTCTCTGGAGCTGCGGGTCTGGTCCAAAAGGTTCTTGGCAAATTGTTTACATATGCAAGACAGCTCTTCGTACTCTGACTTGAACTCATTTTCCATTCTGCTGAGTTCATGCAGCTCCCAGCTGAGCTGAAAGGCGGTGAGGAAGGGATCCTCACTAGAGAGGGCGATGAGAGACGGGCTGGCTAAGGCCCTGTAGATGTTGATGCGCGAACGTGATTGACGCAGGCCGTCCACATCTAGGCTTGACCAACACTCCATGCAGTTGCAGCGCACCGCATGGGGCTGAGGTATGGAAACACCCCTCTGCAGGAGCAGTTTGACAATTTCGTAATTGTTGGTGTGGGCTGCGAGAATGATAGGCGTGATGTCCGGGGTGAAGTCTGAAAATTGCTTTTCCAGCAGGATTGGTGGCACCTTTTGACAGTACAAACGAATGAGCACACAGGCGTTACATACTGTGTATTACCACTGCCATATCAAACCTCACAGGGCAAAGGGCAGATTAGCCATTCTACTTTGGTGATATTTTACCATAATTATTAATACCATGGATCAAAACATTACAAAGCCTGAAATATCAGTAGCATGGCCCAGCTACAGATATAATTGAAGACTAACATTTGTCCTTAATTAATGAGGCCTACATTATGACTGTGTATATCTCACAACAAGCATTGTGAATAGCGTCCTTTTTCTTTTCCATTATGGAAAAAAACAATAATCCAACCTTTTTTTAAATTGAATTGCAGCATTATTTTGTGGACATAATATTCTCCAAGGTAACAAAAAAGTTTAGTTGCCAAGTTGTACAAAAAGCAACAAAACGGAAGGGGAAGCTTGCATGTTACAGTAGCCTAAATGCCTAGATTAGCAACACGCAAAAAAATGAATTGCAAGTACAGTATAATATTTGTACCTTCTTTTCTCTACTGGGCTTCTTGTGGTTGAGCAACAGCTCCACCGCTCCAACCACTTCCTTGCGGATTGCGTGCAACAAGGCGTCCCCTACATAAACATTATAGCTGAGTAGCAGCTCAATGATCTCCAGGTTCTCATTTTCAATGGCAATAAGCAGGGCCGTGCGGCCCAGGGGGTCCACACAGTTGATGTTGATTCTAAAGTAGATTTCAGCCTCCTCCAGAGCCTGTTTCACACTGGCATAGTCTCCCTTCTCTACGGCACTCATGTAGTACCTCTCCAGGGCGGAAAGCTCCGATTCGGCCCTCACAATCCTCAGAGGAATGCGGTCCCTATACGATGAGTTGTCTGCTTTCCGGTAGTACAGTTGCGTCATGGCTCAATTTTACTTGGAGATTCTTAGACTATAAAAAAAATAAAAAATTACGTTTGGATTATTAAAAGTTGAAAATATAGATAATTAAGCATAGAAAGGGTGGAACATTGGTTAGATTGGATCATAATGTGCTTTTTTAACTTGACTGACAGCTTAATAGGCCTATAATAGAAATCGTTTAATTATAATTTTGGTTACTAAAAACACGACGTAAAAGAAAACACCTAAAAGCAATCTGAAATATCAGTGGGCTATATCTTTTGTAACGTTAAACATGAATTCACATTAGACTTCTTTCATTTGACTTGTTAAACTGGCTATCCCACTAATAATAAGAGAAACATATTTCGGCCTATCTGAATCTTTATAATAATAAAAACGTTATGATGTAGCTACGCATAAAACTGCCTGCGTGGTAATAAAATAGGACATCCACCGGAGAGGGCAGTCCAGGAAAGAATCGAATGTATCTCACCGAAGAAATTGTAACGTATTTATAAATACAGCTCTACTCACCCTTTCCCCACTGTCGAATTTTCAAGTACTGATAAAACGTCTCTAAAGTAGTCTACTAAATCAATCAAATATGCTATGTGGTGACGCAGCGAGACACGCTGGGTAAAAACGCTTTTTCTGAGAAGACACGTGCTGAGTGAGTGCTTAGGCATACGTTCAGTTCAGAAAATGCCTAAAGCCCGTTGGTGGCTTTCACAATGTCGAAGGACTGAATCTGGTGAATGACAAGTAAAGTTATTGTAGCCTATATTGTCACAGAAAGCCTACACGGCATTATCTCATTCTACCAGGTAAATGACTTGTACACTGACTTGGAAGACCACTTTATATTTATTTATATCTTTGTTTTAGCCTATATTAAAAAGCAAGCAACTGCAGATGTGCTGGTTACTTACATTTCTGTGTCATGAATTTGTCAACAGATGAGATGTTCAACCGAATCTCACTGAACTTTGGCGACTAAAGTTGTACAGTGGTCAGTTTGTGTGCGCACAAAAGGATGTCATGCATTCCAGACAAATAAGCCCTTGAGTCAACCACAGCGTTTTAAATACCGCTTTCGATCGTAGTTGGAACATACAGTATAAACGTTGTTGTCGGACATTTGCAAAGAACAGCATTAATCAGTTGCATCCATTATCACCAATCAAATTTGAATAAAGGCGTAGGCCTAAATGAACACGTGAATTGTAAATGCACATCTTATCTAAACTGCTATGTAGGCCCTACAGTCTAGTTCCGCTATATGTGCATTATTACCAGGAGGGTCTCAACACACTTTTATTTAATGCATATGGACATAGTGCCATACTATGTGTAATGTGCTCCTGACAAGAAAACTCTCCTGTTGGTAAAGAACTAAAGTCTAATCACAATACTTGGGCCTCTCTGCATTGTATTCCAGTTCATATAGATGTGAATTTACATTATTGTCTACTAACCTATAACTTACTGAACCATGTGATAGAGTCAAGTCATTCAAGTCAAGTTTATTTATTACAGCCCTTACACATACACACAGTCTCAAAGGGCTGCATAGGCCAACATTTCACATGAAAACAAACAACCCTTCTCATCGGGCAAGGAAAAACTTCCCCAGAAAAAAGGTGAAGAAACCTCAGGACTGGACCACAGAGGGAGGAAAACATACCTTCCAGGACGGCTATGGTGTAATAGGTGTCGAGTGGAAAGCAAAAATTAGCATTACACAATGAGTAATCTATTACAATGTAATCTATTACAATGTATCCAGGCAATCAGAATGTCATACGATCCAAAAATTTCCTGGGAGGTGCTTCATTTAAAACTGAACTAGGTAAAAATCCTTTTGAATTGAATGTGCTAATGAACTTAAATTAATTAATATGTATTGGCAATTCAATAGTCCAGTTTCTAGTCTAGTTATATGTTGATGGAAGTTCTCTTTAAAGATGATTTTCTTAAATTAAATTAAAGTTGGACTCCCAGCCGGAAGGTCATGGGTTCGAGCCCCAGAGGTGGCATACATGTAAGCATCCTTGAGCAAGATGCCTAACCCCTACCTGCTCCATGTAATAGCACCATGTAACCCCTACCTGCTCCAT
>JAODLI010000005.1:1011770-1030613 GCA_027575585.1 Percopsis omiscomaycus | reverse complement strand
CAATAGGGCCAGTAATTTTATTGATCTTTCTAAAATTATGGTAGCCTATTTAACAATGCCAATAGACTACATACATATCCCTGCTTTATTAGGCTACATTCTTTTCAATAACGCTTTATATCACCTGTTGCTGTCTTTTTGTAAAGAAATAGTCACTGTCTTTTTTGCACGTTTTGACCATGAGTCATGCAAGACAGAATATCAGACCAATTTTACCAAATTTTAATGGAGGACACACGTTTGTGTTCCAGCACCGAGTATCACGGAATGCAAAAAGGTTTGCAAACAGACAGGTGATGACGTTAACGGCATCACGTTCATTGGCCTGAGAGTCATGGCTCTTGATAAGATACTGATTGTTTTTTTTTGTCTTGAGATTCGTTTTATGCGTAGGACTACATATGCGGAAATAAGACAACATTACAAGCCATTCCAAATAAATCTGTGATTGGCTGAATTTGCGTGAATTATTGCAATCGCAAGATCCTGGAGGGACTGCATGAGCCAGACTTTCATCTGGCAGTGCGCTGTGAAGCAGCAGGCCGGCGGAGGAATCGGAGTGTGACACAAGGACGGACGGTCAAAAGCGGCTGACTGGCTATAGGCCTATATGTCAATTATGAAAAATGTACATTATTGATTTAAATGTGTAGTAGCTACCTAATGTAAAATATCAGATAGAAGCATATTATGCATAATGTGCGATTTGCGAGAGGGTGGACGTGCCCCCCTCCCCCGGCCTCTCCTTGGCGACGCCCCTGCTTAGTAGATAGACTCAGAAAAGTTGTAGGCTACTGAAGGACGCTGCCTATACGGAACAATACCAATAGATGGAGACAAAGTATTTCACAATTTTTCTACCAATATTGCTTGAGTTTTATCTATGGTTTTAACCTGTTAAATTGGAAAAATCTTGCAAAATATTGGTGATGCAAATGTGTTTATTATATTAAAATGCCCGCTAAATATTACTTTGGCTATTGTGTTGGGTCAACAAAGGCAATGCAACGTTTATATATAGTAAACGTTGTCTTAATCCGGTCACATTTAGACAAGGTGAGCAATAATTTATTAAAAATGAAAGGAAACTAGAGTAATTAGGTAATATTTTATAAATGTCTTGTATTCCCCCCTTTCAATCTATTCAAGTCCAACCCACGCGGCACCGTTTTGTCTCTCTAGAGTGACAAAGCCCCCCTCCATTTAAAAGCCGGCAAATGCATTCCACCGGAGAAGCCAACCAATCACATGAAAAGAGGGTGTAACCTTCCTTACTCCGGGGTTCCCAGACCCTGAGTATGAAGTTTAGGATATCGGTGAGCTGCTGCCAGAGAATGGTGCACCTTAGTACGCAGAGGTGTACGGTATTTTCAACTCAATTTTCATATTCATGCAACTTCAGCCACAGCACATAAGGTTGAGGTTAGGTTGATGTGCAAAGTTTAAAGCGTGTTGTTTGTGGCTTCACACTACAAATGGCTTGGATTAATTCTCCGCATCTGCATGTGACTGGCTCTGTTTTTGTTCTGGTTGCGGTAATTTTGACAGGAGCTGCATTTGCACAGCTTTTTGACAGTTATGGATTATCGTATGCCTTGAGGTCCGAGCTATCAGAGGATGCGATATTGGTTGCCAACAATGGAATACGTGTGCCTTTCGGGAGATCCGTGTTTATCGATCCCATCAACGATTTAGTCATCCAAGTTCAGCCGGGAGACCGATGCAGTATAACAGTTCTGGACAATGACCCCTTGTCTCAAAGACCTGGACACCTGTCTCCGAAAAAGTTTCCTTGTGAATTCGGTCCACATGACTTGAAATATTCCCACTTTGGCTCCAGGAGTCCCCCGAGGGATAGAGTAAGGCTACAACTCAGGTACGAAACCCAAACAGATACAATTATCATCCCTTTTATGATGGAGGTAGAAGTAATTTTCACACAGTTGGAAGTGCTAACCAAAAATATGCCACTGGCGGTTGACAAACTGCTTGGCAATAGTAACCCAATCGATAGAAGAATTCTAGAGTTTACCTTCGACAGAAACGCACACCAGTGCAAAATAGCCCCTCTCTCCAGTGGCAACTCACTACCCAGGTATGGAAAACTTATAGATGAGGGAAACCTTGGAAAGATGCTTGACTGTGATGAGTTTATTAGAATGAATATCCGTTATCAGCACACTTTTGCATTTAAATCACCCAACAGAGATTATATCCCAATGCTTGTGGAATTACAAGATAAGGAGGGCAATTTATTGAAACAGGAATTTTTCCAAATTTTGGTGCGAATCAAAGAGGGAAATGAAAATACTCCTCCTAAACCCAGCTTTATAGCAATGATGATGATGGAAGTTGACCAGTTTGTAATGACAGCCATAACCACAGATATGCTGGCTGCAGAAGACAGTGAGTCTAATCCAGATGATTTAATTTTCAACATTACATCCCCCCTGTCCTTTGAGGAGGGCTACATTGTGAGCACTGACGACAGGAATTTGCCAATAACTTCATTTTATCAAGGAGACCTCAAAGACTTGAAAATAGCCTACAAACCCCCTGCTGTGGACTCAGACTCAGAGCGGATTTTCCAGATTGAGTTTGAGGTCGTGGACACAGAGGGAGCTGTGTCAGACCCTTTTGCTTTCATGATTGTTGTTAAGCCTATGAACACATTGGCCCCTGTGGTAACCAGGAATACTGGTCAGTTGCTGTATGAGGGACAGTCCAGGCCCCTGTCCAGTTCACATAATCTGCAAATCAGTGATGAGGACAATTTGGATAAAGTCAGTGTGGCTGTAATTGATGGCCTACGTCATGGGGAACTAGCAATTCTTGGCTCAAGCAAGAAGTTTTTCACCCCAGCTGACCTGGATGCCGGAGTAGTCATTTATCAACATGATGGAAGTGACAGCTACAGTGATAATATTATTTTCAGGATGACCGATGGCAGAAATGAAGTGGAGTTCCTGTTTCCCATCACGGTTGTACCGACTGATGACGAGCCTCCCATTATCAATGCCAACACTGGTTCGGTTTTGTTGAAAAACCAAATGATGTCAATCTCCCCCTTAATGCTCAGTGCAGCCGACATTGACTCTGAGGATTCTACCATCAAATTCACAGTAGAGGCTCCTTTTTCCACTATTGGACAGGTGCTGCTGCGCCAGTCTGAGGCCCCGGAGGACCCATCAACGTGGAAGTTCAATGCTGAGGACGAATTATATGAGAAAGTAGTAACAGAGTGGCTGCAGCAAGATATTATAGACGGGAAACTGTTTTACAAGCACATTGGACCTCACAGTCCCAATACAGTCATGGATCAGTTTGTGTTCAGAGTCCAAGATGACAATGACCCTCCTAACCAGTCGGGAGAGAGCTCTTTTATTATTAAGGTTCTCCCTGTTGATGACTTGCCTCCTGAGCTGTATTCGGGCGCTACTCTGCAAATGACAGTACACGAGTACCAGCTTACTCATTTCAACAAAAAGTTTCTGCGGTACACTGACCTGGACTCAGAAGATAGGGATCTCATATACACAATTGTCCAGCCACCAACAGATACGGATGAAAATAATCCCAGTGTGCTGGGATCTATTGTTTTAACTGAAAGGCCCAACACTGAAATCACAACATTCACTCAAGCACAGATTAACCATCATAAAATATCTTACAAACCCCCCGACCTGGAGCTTGGAATTACTACTCATGTGTTGCAGTTTAAGTACACTGTGGAAGATACCTCAAGAAATAACATAGCAGGGCTGTTCACCATAATTCTGCAGCCTGTGGACAACAAGCCACCGCAGATAACAAACACTGGTTTCACTCTGTTTGAACGCGGAACACATATCATTAGAAGTGCTGAACTGGACACCTCGGACACAGACACTGAATACAAAAAAATATTATTTACCATTACACAGCTGCCGCTACATGGTCACATGAAGTTTACATCGACCACCATGAAAAAAGGTGACACTTTTACTCTCGATGACATAGGAAATGGCAGAATTTCTTATATTAATAATGGGGACGAATCAACGATTGATTCGATACAAATAGACGTCAGTGATGGTGTACATGTTGTCCCAGTTACGATCAAGATAACCGTGAAGCCTGTTGATGATGAAATGCCAACCATAACTCTCCCAGCTGGCACAATTGGCTCCTATATTGATGTCTTAGAAAATGGGGCAACAGAAATCACAACAAATGTTATTCAGGGAAGGGATGAGGACACAGATGACCTGCGTTTGACCTTCATAGTAGAGGACCCGCCGGTTTTTGGCAAAATCCTGGTGAATGGCGTCCACTCAGCCAGGTTCACCCAGGCTGACATCATTAATGGCCTGGTGGTCTATGCACATACCAGCGGAGAGGTAGGCCTCACAACAAAGGAGGACTTCTTTAATCTCACCCTGAGTGATATGTCGGATGAGTGGACTGTTGGGGGAAATAAGGTCACGGGTGTTAGGGTTCATGTTACCATTCTTCCTTTGGACAGCCAGGCCCCTGAGGTCTTTGTAGGGCTACAGTTTGTGGTTGTGGAAGGGGAGAAGAATGTTGTTGAGATGCTTCACATAAGTGCCAGTGACATTGACACGCCCAACGATGACCTCCTTTGTACAATCATCGTGCAGCCAACTTCAGGCTATGTAGAAAACATCTCCCCAGCCCCAGGCTCTGAGAAATCCAGATCTGGGACAGCTATTAGTGCTTTCACCATTAAGGACATCCGACAGAACCACATTTACTATGTTCAAAGTATTCACAAAGGTGTCGAGCCAGTGGAAGACAGGTTTACTTTCAGATGTTCTGATGGAATCAATTTCTCAGAAAAACATTTTTTCCCCATCTCCGTAATCCCCTCTAATGATGAAAAGCCGGAAATGTACATGAGAGAGTTTGTGGTTATGGAAGGAATGAATGTAGTAATAGACACACCTATTTTGAATGGCGCTGATGCAGATATCCCTGCTGATGAGTTGACATTTATTATATCCAGACCACCCAAGCATGGATACATACTAAATCAACTCTCAACCGGTACTGTACCAGTCACTAATTTTACCTTGGATCAGATCAGAGAAGCCTCCAGCATTGTGTATGAACATGACGACTCAGAGACCACTGAGGACAGTTTTGATATCATTCTCACAGATGGAAAGTTCAGCGTAAAAAAAACAGTAATAGTTATGATTATTCCTGTGGATGATGAAACCCCAAGGATGGCAATCAACGATGGTCTTGAAATTGAGATAGGTGATGTGAAAGTCCTTACCAACAATGTTTTAAAAGCTACCGATCTGGACTCTGAGGACAGTACCCTGACATATATTATCCGCTATGGGCCTGGTCAGGGCTATTTGCAAAAGACAACACCTTATGGTACTTTACAAAATATAAGTGTTGGAATGAACTTTACTCAAAATGAGGTGGACCAGGGATTGATTGTATACATCCATAATGGACAAGAGGGGATTCGCGACCTTATCAAGTTTGACGTGACAGATGGCATAAACCCTCTGATAGACAGGTACTTCTATGTCACAGTGGGTGGTATTGACATAATTTTCCCAGATGTGGTTAGTAAAGGTGTGTCACTGAAAGAAGGTGGCAGGGTGACGTTGACCACTGGCCTGCTCAGTACGAGTGACCTGAACAGCCCAGATGAACACCTGGTCTTCACAATCACCAGGGCCCCTATGAGGGGCCATCTAGAGTGTACTGACGCCCCTGGGATTACCATCACGTCTTTCACTCAGCTGCAGCTGGCTGGTAACAAAGTGTACTACATCCACACTGCAGACGATGAAGTGAAGATGGATAGCTTTGAATTTGAGGTGACCGATGGCTACAACCCAGTGTTCCGCACCTTTCGGATATCCATCACAGATGTAGACAATAAAAAACCTGTCCTAACTGTGCATGGTCTTGTGGTGACCGAGGGAGAGAACAAGCTAATCACACCTTTCGAGCTAACAGTGGAGGATAGAGACACAGTAGACCGGCTCTTGAAATTCACAGTCACTCAGATCCCTGTCCATGGTCGTCTGCTCTTCAACAGTACCAGGCCTGTCACCTCTTTCACCAAACAGGACCTGAATGAGAACATGATCACTTACAAGCACGACGGCACGGAAAGTGCTGAGGACAGCTTCTCCTTCACAGTCACTGATGGAACCCATACAGACTTCTATGTGTTCCCAGATACAGTATTTGAGACTCAAAAGCCACAGATTATGAAAATTACTATCCTCTCAGTAGATAATGGAATACCACAGATTGTGGTGAACAAAGGTGCACATACGTTGAGGGTTTTGGAAACGGGTCACCTAGGATTTACGATCACAAGTAAGACCCTGAAGGCAGAGGACAGAGACAGTCCACAAGATACTGTGACCTTTAGGGTCACTGTGGGTCCAGAGCATGGTTACCTGATTAACCGTGGCAAAGGAAATGCGACCATTAACGTCTTCACCCAAGGTAAAGAAAGAAGAGTATTTTAAATTATCTTGTTATGCTGTTTATTACTGTATGCTACATTAGATTTGTAATGTACTGTACACTTTTCACTTTGAAGATCATTAGGCCCTCCCAAAGGTTTCAATCCCACTAACTTTCAAACTCATTATACATTTACTTACTATGCTAATAACTCTAGCCCTCTGAGGTGTGGAAATAGCTGAAGTTCAAACACAAAGGTTTTTGTGTTCACTCAAGAGACTGCCTATTTACAAAGACAAAGTATGCCAGTGCCTCAGGCTGGACAGATTTCACAACTGCAGTGAAATTTTTTATACAGTGCCTAATGCATTTTATGTGGGAGAGAATTAATGGTACTTTGTACAGACTAGAAGCATGTTTTCTAACATGAGGATGTGAGGATTGTAGACATCAGAAAACAGAATTACTTACATTCTAGTGCAAATGGGCCACAGGGAGACTCGGTAAACACTAAATATCACGCCAACAAGATCAGTGTACAGTCAATCTCCATGTACGTCCCACTTGTATTTACTGAGTCATTTTCTGAGCTGCTAGCCTGTAGAGACCCTTTAAATATTTCAGAAGTTCTCACAGGGGTAGACAGACAGTAAACAAAGGCCGCTACCCCCTAGGCATTTAGAAATTGTGGTTAGGCATTTTTATGAGCAACCACCTTTTTGAAGGGAAATGTTTTGAAATTAAATATTAGAAATAGCAAGGGCTGTAAATTTAACACTAATCTCAATCCGGGGCTATAAAGAAACCATTCCAGCAGTTTTCTATTAAGATGGGTAAGACAAATGACTGGGATGTAGTTTCTCCCGTCTGGCTGTTCTTTACCTTCAGTGTCCTTCAAGTGTGTTAATAGATATGTGCTCCATGTTACTGGGCAGTTATTCCTTAAAGTTCATGTGACATTGCACTACACACTTTATTATGTCTTATCTTGTTTGCTAAATGCCATTTATGGACATGCCTTTCTGGAACAGAAGATAACTAATTCTATGTAAGATTATCTAATATAATATTCTTCTATGATATTATTTTCCTTTTCAGCTGAAATTGATGACATGAGAATATGCTATGTTCTAAAATATGGAAACCATGCCACAAGTGATTTCTTCCATTTCTCCATGGAAGACAATGGTAAGTTAATGTGAGCATAATTCTTCAGGCTGTTTGAACATGCAGGTCATCTTCTGGAGCACATTTAAATGGCCCGATATAAAATGCTGAACGTACAGACATGGGTAAATATCAAGCTTATAGACTGATAACAACTTGATTTTTCCATCTTGAAGTTGTGCTCTAAAACAAGCTCATACTGTGGTTGATTTTTTTTAAATGGTTTTGTTTTACTTTTTGCGTAAAAATCCTTCTCTTGAGGCGTAAATAACTACTATAATTTAACTACTGACAGATCTACTTTTTAAAAAGCTTATAAATACAGACTGTATTTTGGATTGCAAGTTGTCATTTCATCAAAAGGAGAAGATAGCTATTTAGCTAATACAAGAATATCTCAGGAAATAGGAAAACATACAGTAAATACCTAAATACTGGTTACCTTTTTCCTTAAAGAGAAAATGCTGGCAGCCGCCTTATTCTGATGTTTTTCATCTCCTGCTCAGAGTAATTGCTGCTAGCAGAAATACATTTGAATGACAGTACTGCTGTTTCCATTAACCTTTTACAGGAATCCAGAATAGTAATTGTCAAATCCTTGAAGTAGTGCTGTGAAGACTATAATGGGGTCTGCTGGTTCTACACACAAAGGGACAATTTGTTTACTTTACTGATTTTAGCGCAGGCCTCCAATACCTCATCGTAACCATTCATTATTTTGTTTACCGTACATGAGCCATTTGTTAAAAAGAAAAAGAATGCTTTCATTTCTCGGCATGTAAAAGACGAACAGCTCTGTGATTGGTTGGAGGATCATGGTAGTATTACCGATGAGCTGAAGCAGTGTGCCTGACTGTATCTGTTTTTCTTTGAACACAAAAGACCTCTCAATGAGGCCCCCTTTTCCCACAGGCACCACAATGGGCCCCTAAACACATTTCTTATCTCTCAACCTTTTGGCTAATTGGTGTTTAAAGTAAAAGATCACACAAGGTTAACAGCAATGCCAACAGGTGGATAGGTTGTTGACAAAGAGCGTTTCTGTGGGCTCTCAAGAAGAGGTGATGAATGCCAATACTTACTTTGAGCTGCTAGTGACAGTCAAGCCCAAGCCCACTCATCTCTATTATTGTTTGGTCCAACTCACTCAATCACTTTATTTTTTGCTTGATTCGCCCATTTGTCATGGTTCTTTCTAGGCTTCTCTGTCTCCTCTCTCTCTCTCGCCACCCCTCCCCCTCATTCTGTTGTCATACTACTGTCTTTTATGTACATATTGATCAAGTTATACTATATAATTAACCAAAACCGATCAATGTTGGCAAATCGAATTGACATGCACACTAATCTGCAAGATCAGGTATTACAGTATCTTAGTGTGTGATTACCAATGTTGTCTAAAAGCCAGCTGAAACAAAATTAAGTCTTCTGCATGGGGTGTTCTGTTTTTCACACGTAAATAAGAAAGGAGGCGGTTCTTTGAATGTAACCCTGCCCACACTGCCTGTACTGCACTGCAGTTTGGGAGGTTGTCATGATGCTATCTTCTGAGGTGTTTTTGTGGTTTCTGTAATTTCCCAAACAGAGACCTAATTTCTTTGCTCTTCTGAGGAAGAGCTCAAATTATCAGCAGCTCAAAAATGTTTCACCTCTATTTAGATTTATTCTGATGTTTATAGCCGTACAGCTGCAACTTCTGTAAGGAAAATATATTTTTCATGGCTTAGGATTTTATGCCATGTTCACTAGGAAATTTCTGACCTCCAGAAATTTGCTTACAAGGGCACAACTTGGTGAAGAAAACATAGATGCCTGCAAGAAACTTATGCCTGCCACATATCGTTTCATATTACCAAAGGAATATGAAACAATATGTGGCAAAACACACATTGTGTAATTACAGTTCTAAATATGTGTTAAAGAATACAAGAAAAACATTTTATTTTCTTACTACTGATAGTTAAGATCAGGGAAATCAGACCTCTGAAATAATTTTCTGACCTAAATTTCAATACATTTTTAAGTTGGAAGTCTTTTTTTGTGAGTTCTAACGTGTTGAGCACATCATTAGTGTGATTAGTAGGATTTATATAATTTATACTATATTCAAATGAGTAGATCCATAGTTTGCTGTATTCCTCACACAGAGTATCTGTTGCAGTGCGCCTGTGTGTGTTTGTGTCCATGTGTCATATGGTTGTGTATGTAGGACATTCGGTTAACCTCTAATTATGTACTCGTAAACCAAAGGGGAAAGTTTGGTTGGCATTCATTGTTCAATGGACAGGCTTGTAGACTGTCGTCATAGCTGAGAGATTCTCTCTCTGCCGTGTCCTCTGCTCCAAGCTGTGTGCACTGAGCTGGAACCAGGCACAGGACATGCCGCCTTCGTTGCTTATAGAATTTCCAATATAATAGAGTATAATCACTCTTTTCCTCAGTTTGGGTTTTCCTCACTCATAGAGGAATGCATGTAAGATGCCAAGCCATCTGTTAAGCTTAATCAAGATATTTAGCAGTTCTTACCTGCCTTGGCATCTGACTACAAGCTTTGTTTAACCCTGTTGAAGTGGAGGGGTTCAGTTTTTTTGTATGAATGGGTTATCTTGATAAATAGCAAGTATTGGCCTTGGAGTGAGCTGTGCGGGTCTGTCTCTTTTTGGTAGTGATACACCTGCTGTTAGACTCATAATTGAAACTGGGAGTACTTTTAAATCATCAGAGTCCAAATATACTTAATGAATTATGAATAAATTATTGTTCAGTCTATTATAAAGCTGTATTAGAAACCCTCTTAGAGTTTAGTGGGCCATACACTTATTGTTGTTGTTTTTTTGGCGAGGTGGCAAAAAAAGATAACTTTCCTCTTCACCTGAGGCAAATTTAAATATATTTGATGCCTGCCTTTTAGATGGTTATGCAAGAACAAAAAGAACAGCATCAAGACAGCAGGCAGGCTTTTCACAAAAAATAACAAATTAGCTATTAGGCCTCATTGCAAAATGCTTATAATTTTTAATTGGCATTTCACACAATGAATGAAGGCTTCTTACTGTGTGAATAATGTTTCAGGCCTACACATACGCTTGCTTGTAGAAGAACAAACTTGAGATGCTTAGAAATACGTTCTTTACAAAAATGTACTTGCTTGCCAATGAATAGCACAAACACTCCATATTGAATCACGTGTTGTTTTGAAATAAAGCAGTCAGAGTGTGTAATTTGCAGCAATGTTCAAAGGTGACTGAGTTCTGCAATAGGAGATGACAGGGGTCATGTTGTGGGAGACATCTGTGTGTCTTGCCATTTGTCAAGCAAGCCTGTCAAAGCTTTTAAATGAATAATCGCTGAAGGTTGTATACCTAGGGCAAGTTGTGTTTACTGTCTGGGGAAAAAAGTCACTCCTGGGTCCTGAAGTCACAGACATACCTTAGCCACCTAGCAACCCCTTTAATTTTGTAGAAAGTATCAGCTCTAAAAGTATCAGGTGTTTAAGTCTAATCTTGACATATTCATGCTCAGTAACTGTTGTGTTATGCTGAACTCCAGCCTTTGGCCTGTCTTTTTCAGTGCTCTAGTGTATTCAGGTAAATATACCTGAGCACACACAAGCCGCAGCATTCTCAGGCATTTTGTTTGGGGAGTTCAGTCAGTCAGCAATGGGTTGTTCCCATTGACAGACACAGACCGCTGTGGCCTTTGTTTTTCATTCCATTGCAACCCCCCCCCCCCCCCCCATCTCCCTCCCAAAACCCTGCTCTCTGTCCCTCCTGCAAATCTTTAAGGAAAGGGTGACAGTGTTGTTTGTTTGAAACCGCTGTTCATGAACATTTACTACTGGGATTCAAAGTCAACAATGACCCTTTTCTGTTTGGAAAGTGTGTGGAAAAAGTGGTGCCGGGTTTACAGTGTATAACAGAGAATAAATACCTGACTGGAAAAAAAAAATCCTCAAATGGCAGCACCTTAAAGAAAGAGCAATGTTTTTCCTCCTCTCCAGTTTCCGCTGCTTGCCTGCAGAACCCAGCACACCCCAAGCCAGTTATGTTTGTTATTTTTAAATAATTAAATAAGATAAGTTCAGGTCACGATCGCAAGAGCTTTGACGAGCCAAGTTCTCAGAAGTACCCGAGGCTGCAGTAATATATGCCAGCCATTTAGCACTGCATCTTCCCTGTGATCAGATAATCTGCTGAAATAGAGAGCGCACATTTGACTCCATCCTCATCGCTAATCCAGCGTCCTCTCCATTGTGTGCTAAAGCAAGAAGTGTTATTAGGTGCATGCCCTCACACGCAATCATACGGTTAGGATAGTGTGTTATAATACTCATCTCAAAAGATGACTGTGCATTTGTGGGCAATTTTCACCCCTGGTATCAATTAAATTGCCTCCCCCACCAATAAATTTGCCATCCTCATAGCATTCTCTGGCCCTAACTGAATGTTCTACGCAGATATGGTATGCACCTTTTCCATGTGGTATCTACAGGCCACACTGCAACCCCACAGGAAATTATATAGAAGCACACATTGTCCTTGTTGTTAAAGAGATTTTAAGGTGCAAAGACTTGCTAACAGCCCATCTGCTCTGTAGCTAATAAAATATTTGGTTGTCATTTTATTGTTTGAGGAAAGGCGTTGAGATAAAACATCTGGCGGTTGATTACAGAGCTATTCCCGAGTAACAGCTGCTGCATTTGGGGTATATAAAGTGAATTACAGTGGGCATTAAGACTAATCGTTTTAGATGGATTATTTTTTGCCTGGCTCACTGGTTCCCTATGTCCGCAGTTACTAACTCTGGGGCATGGCTTTCACATATCTGCAGTGCTTGGCAGTGCAATGTTTGAGCTGGCACCAATCCTTTGTGCTCAAATTAGCTGATGAACAGTCCAAACCATAATCACAGAGCCTGATTATTTTTGGCCATGTGCCGTTGGGCTTCATCAATGAATAAAAAGGTCATAATTCTGGTTGTGCTTTAGAACAAAAGTTTTTCATAATCAAAGTACACAGATGCAACAGATTCCCCCCTTCTGTTTGGGGTAAAACAGATGTATATGCCTAAAACTGGCATTTGCCAGAACTGCACTTCCTTGTTGCTCATTACACAGGCATGTGTCCATTACGGTAAACGCGCCAGAGACATCTACAATGTACCATGACATGCGTGGGCAAGGAAACAAGAAGATGGAGTACATCTCACATTAAAACTAAAAACAATACAGCCATGTCTCACATTTTGGAATATCTATTTGTAGATGTGGCATTGCAAACTGTTAAAATTCTTACAAATGAAGTTTTGAGATAAAGATTGTTGTCCCATTTGTTTCCATTATAGTCTATGAACCCTCAACAACGGAGACTTGATTACATTTTGTTCATAATCAAACACTACAGTTGGGGAAATAAGGTCCAGGTCAAAATTAGCCAAAGATATTCAGTCATTAGATAAGAAATATTTGTTGCCTCTCACCACTAGAGTCAGGATTGGGAGCCATGGAACACGTGGCAAATGTAAATTCCCAATTGCATGGAAGCTCCAGGTCCAGGCTTGTTCCCTGGATGATGATATGTGTCGTCATCATGCCTTAGGATGTCGTTCTAGCAGAACCAAAGTTAGAGCACTAGGTTGGAAAGCACAGTGACAGATGCACTTTGCATGCACTTAAAATAAAACCAGGCGGTAGAAATGTAAATCCTCCATAGCCTTTATTGATAAATACTGAATTATTTCACCCATATGATGTAAAAAAAAACACATTTCTTAGTGCTATCGGCTTTAACATTTGTCCTTCAAAGTAGCAGAGTTTTGTCTCAGTTTTGCTACATCAGCCTGGATAATGTTGTTTTAGTCCCTGAATCCCAGCAGCGGGCCTGTGTGCCACCCCCCTTTAGACCTGCATTTTCTATAAGCTGCACGTTCGATGCTGTCTTCTGCACGTGTTGCGTTTTGGGTTTTGGCTATTGTGTATAAATTTGGCCTCCTCTATACATGTTTTAGCACATAGAAACCATCCTCCTCCCAACCACAAACCTAATCCCATATTCACTGATGAGGCGCGGCTTGGATCTAGATGCATCATCATTCACATTTTAACTGATTACCTCACTTGTCTTTGATATAAAGATGCTGTCTCTTTTGATTAGCATGCTATGATGTGAGCCATAACAAAAACAAAACCTTCTGCAGTCATTACAATCAGCGTTACTGTATGCTAAGGAATAACATGCAAGGTTATAACACATTTCCCACCGTTTGAAGCAAAAGTCGCTAGAGACGCTTTCCGATTCAAGCGCTGCCATCGAACGCGCCGGGAGTGTGTCTTGAGAGCTGCAGGTCTCTCGTCATTTAAAAGGGTGCTGATGAAAGCCTTTGGGGATTTCATGTGGATCTCCCACCTCAACACCACCACCGCCTACCTTACCATCTGCTTCCTGTTGTAAGTGGAGACTGATAGACAGGATGTTTCACCTCACTGTGTTCAGAAATGGAATGGAAGGTGAGTCAGATGATGTGAGATGAAAGGTAGAAGTGCTCTGCCCGTCCCAGCATTGGTGAGACCAAAGTTTCAAGATGCTTCCTGTCGCCTTGAGCGACGGTTCCGATGTGCTGACGTGCAGCTCGCCTTAGAAACACAGCCTGTGTTGACAAGTTGTGAGGGCTCTGCGGATATGCGGGCTAATCTACATTTGAATGGAGATTATTTTAAGATTCATGCTGGGTGCAATTAGCAGCAAGCACGAAACAGTGTTGTAGTTGTTGTTGTGTTTAACCAAGTTCCCTGCACAACAGCGCTAGGAATGTGGTCTATACATAGAGATTAGATAGAGATTATTTCTGATTGACGATTATATTTTATCAATTTTTTACAAGTTGATTAGATATATTGGTCTCCAGTTGCACACCCTGATGGAGCTAAACTTGCAGTGTAATAGAGATGTTTCGGTCATGAGCGATTCGTTTTTGTTACTGTTGGTGTTAAATTTGCATTCTAACTCTGTTTTCTCTCTGTTCCTTTGTCTAGCAAGGACAGAGAAGTCTTAATAGAGTTACCTGTATATCAAACTATCAGGGAAAGTCCCAAAGCATTCGTTAATCCCTTCCACATAAAAGCTGCTGCAGGTAGGATTTGAAATTTAAGAGCTAGCTAATAATAGAACGAAAGAGGTAGATTTTCAAAAACAACCCAGAAACCCACCCCTTCTCCTCTGCTCCCTCCCTCTAAAGCCCATTGGTCTACCATTGCAAAGTGCCATTGACAAAACTGTTGTAGCCTTGTGAGTGCATTCATGTGACAGGCAAAGTAAATTGCCCGACCAATCAGGGAAAAGAGGCCCTGATTGGTCAGAATTATTTTGGGCGCCGTAAAAAATCTAAATAAATTAAATCGAGGCAGGGGCTTTTCTCAGCATTTCACTCACTGATAGCGGAGGGATGTCTATGGCATTTCTATGAAATTGCACTCACATTACCTTCTGAAAAGAGAATTGCCCCTTTTTTTCAAAGGGCAGTCCAAGTGCTCCATACAGAACTGTTGACAGCAGAGCTGATACTGCACATTGTCTCGGCCAGAAGTTCCTGTTATCTTAGTGTCACTACTTATGATTAACTAACTCCCTGTGCAAAGCACTAAAAAAAGTTGGGTTTGTGCGTTTTGACCCCAAAAAAAACTTTTGTCCTACATCCCACATCTATAGCCAAAAAAATAAAAATATAGTACAATTGCATACTGTGTGATATAACAAAATGCATCTGCAGATGCATTTAATTCCTGCATCAATTTAATAGTCTTGTAATCAATTTGCATATGATGAGTTGTTGAAGGCTGGAAAATAATTGTTTGTACCTTTTGTGAAAAATATACCTTTTGTGAAATAATATATGGCAAATACTGGGTACCCATTCCACCTAGAATAGCAATAGCATAGTTCAATAAGATGACTCGGCTGTTTAGAAAGATTGGTAACTACATTTGAAAACATAGGCTAGTGGAACAGAAGCCAGCATGGAAGTGGTGGCAGGACTTTGGCTCTCTATATTATTGTTATTTTGGTAATGATTGAAATGCAAGGGGAAGTCTTGGCAATTTCACTGTTTGTAGTAATCCTTTTTAGCAGTGAACACACAAATTTCAAGCTAGATTAAGAAAACATAACCCCTTTAAAAACCAAATCTTCTCACTTTTTTATCTTTATGCAGCCTTATCGTTAACATGCAGGTTAATGTGCTTCTACAGTACTTAAAAGCCTCCTTTTTACCTGTCATGAACAAAGTACCAGGGTCATTTGACACTTCTTTAGTAATTACATATTCAGCTTTTTTGCACACATTCTCCTTTAAAAGCTAAAACCCTTCTGTGCATTGCGGATTTGCAAGTAACAACTATGTAATGCGGTTTGAAATGTAGCATGTTAAATGAAACCAACAGACTCAACAAACAGCCAGCCACTTATCACATTAGTATGGAGCTCATGAGTTTGCGACTGGGCCATGTTTTTAAATTCTGTGGCCTCACACTGCTGCTTTCAGCAAACAAGACCACCATTATTCAGACCGACAAGAGAGCAAACACTGCCTACAGAGGTCAAGAAAAAGACCGTCCTTCTGTCTTTGTCACTGGCCGTTATCCGGCTTCCTTATGCTGCCTCCTCGTCTCTCCCCACACTTTCGCTTGCACCACCTTGTTTTTCCCAACCTCCTTCTTTTAAGTTCCGTCACCAAAGACCCCTCCAGCATTGGGGTGTTCGGTTATCTTTAATACATGTGTTGGTCACAATCCATTGCCTTCTTCCCCTTTTGGATGGAGACAGCATTTAGTTCAGTGAGCCTAATAGCTGTATTAACTTTGTCTCTGCTCTGGAGGGTGACAACATATTGCACAATACTTGTTTTCCGAAACAAATGATCTCCAGAGAGGCGTAATGTGTTATTCTATTTAAATATACATACATATTTTGTCAATTAATAATGTGTACGGAGCTGAGAAGGCAGAACTGGCTTGTAGCTACTAAACATCAGCGATTGGCAGGTTTCAGATTTACTATGGGTTAATATGGCTTTACTAGAAACCAAACAGAGTATTAAAGGGGCATCAAACTTAAGTCTGTGACTGGGTGGAGATGAAGAAGGTTTCTAGGACATGAGAAAACACTGTTTAGTCTTCCGCGAGGGAAGGTGCCCTCTTGACAACCCCAATGACTGTCCGACACGGAGACACCTGAAACCCCTGAGACCCTGTCAACTGGAATAGGCAAAACTGTTACCTGTCTCATGGTCCTACAGATGACTAGCCCTGATCTTTTTATGTCTTCTGTCATCAGACAAGTCATTTGGTGGTAGTTTACCAATCTATTATCCTTCGAATTGTTCGCCTTGAATTAAAGCAAAATAAGGATAGCAGCATAATACATTGGTCATAACATAGCTTCTGGGTGACTTTGGTTCTTTTAACCTGCTTTAGTGCCCTTCAGTAGGTCACACAGTAATGGCCAATCAACCTTTACTATTAAACCTGCAATGACCTCAGCACGTGAAAGCTAAGGGTCCTGCTGGCACTGAAGCAGGCTTTTGTTGTTTTTTTCCCTGGCTTTTCCCCAGCCTTTTACTCTGTACACACCATGTGGCTGTTGATAAAGACACGCAAAGCTGCTGTATCTTCTTTGACCGTTAGGAATGCCATTCAAGGGCAGTCAAGGAATGCTTTGTCGCACCTTACCTATGCAATCAAACCAGGAAAGCCCATGGCAGCAACTTTTATGTCTCTAATGGATAAGGATCTAAAATCAAGGATGGCTTATTGATATTTTTTCTTTTGTTTTTTCCCCTTTGTTGGGATTTGATCTTCATTATATAAATATATTAAAATTACTGGAAATCTATCTCTGCACGATAGTTGTTTTTTTTAGTTATATTCTCAAGATACTGCATGTCAGTCTCTAGATAAAGATACTGCATGTCCGTCTCTAAATGCTGTAGTGTTTAATTTAGAATATATTTAAATTATTATTACAGAAGAGTAATACTTTTTAAATATGATTTTAGAGTCCAAGGTACTTTCAGAATACACATCACCAGCAGAGACTTGGATCAGCTTCCTATATGCATAAGACCATTCTGGTTAATCAGCGTGTTTATTTAAAGGTAAGGAAGCTATAGGATAGAGGGTTTAACAAAAGTTCAATATCACCTCCACCCCCGCCCCCACCCCCACACCCACCAACACCTAATTGGCTATGGATTGAAGCTTATCCAAAAGAAAGAAAATACTTTCAACTAACTTGTGCCCACCCATGTCTGAACAGTTGAGCTTTAATGATGCAGCCATGACCAGGGATAAGTCCTGACCTTGGGTGCTTGGCAGGACACCATGTGCCCTCGTTGGAACTAGCAACTTATGACAGAGCTTTCTGGAGCTTTCTGATCTTCTGCAGTACTGTATATCCAGAGTTGGCTGCTTGCTAATCCTAACGGTGTTCTGAAAGAGCCTGCTTGAACTAATATTCTCAGGCAAGGCTAATAGAATTACACTTAAAAGACCTGGAGTTTTGCATGTACACTATGCCAGTAATTTTTCAGTCGCATTGAAATATTGACCTTTTGAAAATCATTCAGTGGTACCATAGGGAGCGATAGACTTTCCTTTAAAAGGTTTTCAATTAGTTTTTTACTTGTGTACATACAATACTTAAAATCGTTTTTGAAATTTCAAAATGGAGTCTCAGCTTTTTATGAAGAGGGTTCATACCGATGCTGAGCGAGCGATGCAATCCTTTGTGCCAGTGTGTGAGGGCACTGTAGCGTAGAGCAGACTCCCGGGACAGCGATGGCCTTTCCCTGGAATCCCACTGTATTTCCTGTTCCACTCGTTCCCCTGGGCCACGATGAGGAGCCCCATCTGAAATAAGATCTCCGGGAATTCCACCTCGCCTTCGCACACAGGCGTGGGGCTCCTGCTTTTGTGACCTGGGAAGAAAGTCCCTGAGCGGTTTCCACGCCAACCTTATGAGATCGTTTGGAATCAAAGAATGAAAGAACAGGCATTCATGGATGTTGTTGCAATAACACCTTAATTGTCCATCATAAATTAAGAATGAATATAACATATCAGTATGCAGGGGGTAAGATTCAATCTATAAATGACTCTGATACTTTAAAGGACCAGTGTGTAATATTTAAGAGGCTCTAGTGACAGAAATGCAATATAAGATCCACAACTATGTTGTC
>JAODLI010000005.1:988980-1011670 GCA_027575585.1 Percopsis omiscomaycus | reverse complement strand
GTGGCCAGCGCAGTCACCAGATCTGAACCCCATTGAGCTGTTGTGGGAGCAGCTTGACCGTATGGTACGCAAGAAGTGCCCATCCAACCAATCCAACTTGTGGGAGCTGCTTCTGGAAGCGTGGGGTGCAATTTCTCCAGATTACCTCAACAAATTAACAGCTAGAATGCCAAAGGTCTGCAATGCTGTAATTGCTGCAAATGGAGGATTCTTTGACGTAAAAAAGATCTTATTTCAAATACAAATCATTATTTCTAACCTTGTCAATGTCTTGACTCCATTTTCTATTCATTTCACAACGTATGGTGGTGAATAAGTGTGACTTTTCAGGAAAACACAATTGTTTGGGTGACCCCAAACTTTTGAACGGTAGTGTATGTGACAATTATAGTTATGTGAGTCCCATTTAATGTTCGGGGTTCCATCAGTCACAAAGTTTAAGAACCACTGGTGTAATACACACAAAAATGTTTATTGACCCTCCCCCTCCCACGAAAACCAAACAAAAATATGAACAATCGGTCCATAGCTTAACATCAATTACTATACGCAGAGGTGTTACATCATCCAATATTAGAAATGAAAGCCTTCAATACACATAATGTCAAGGTAAACCAAGAAAGGGATTCTTCATATACCTGGCAGGTCGGAGAGTATGTGCACATCAAAAGGCTGCATTGAAGGTCATTGCACCCCTGCGTAATACATTGGTTGTGTCGTTGCTCAGTGCTTGTTGTGATCATATTAAGGCCTGCTTTACTGCAAGTAGCGGTAAACCTTGAAGCAGTGGTTCCCAGAGTCTGCCACAGCCACATGACCGTCAGACGTGAGGGCCAGGCCCTGGGGACCGTAAAGAGGGTCAGCTGATGTGTTGATGTAGGACAGAAAGGACCCTGAGCTGTCAAACACCTGGGTGGGAATAAAACAATTGTTGGATTTAGTGCAAATTAGAGTGAAAACACAACCAAGTGTGATACACTACCAACAACTGCGCATTGTTTTCCCTCCACAAGCCTACCTGAATCCGGCTGTTGCCCCAGTCGGCAACAATGATATTTCCATTAGCATCCACAGCCACACCAGTTGGAGCGTTAAATTGGCCATTGCCCTCTCCGTGGGAGCCAAATTTATACAAGAACTCCCCATCTGCATTGTACACCTGTTAGACAGAGTTTTTCCATTATCCGTTTTTGTTTGGGCTAGCTATGGAATATAACCTGATAGAAAACATGGTTTGACTTTTTTTTTTTCCATGGTACAACATAAAGATACTAACCCTAACCCCATTTTTAGAAAAGCAGATTTAACATAAAAGTTGTTTTTGAAGGCTTAAAAAGTTGCACATTGAAGTACATTACAAGCCCATTGAGAAGTGTCAGAGTGATAGGTTTCTCAATATCAAAGCCATCAGGTTGTGCTATGTACTATTACAAATGATGGGAATGGCATGGCATTTTTTAGGTCTTCATTGAAAATAAACGTATCCTTGTGTTTTGTTATTTTTCAGTAAATTATGAACTTGTAAACATCATAATGGTTTTATGCTAATGACAAACACAAATGTCACCGGGTACCTTGACCGAATGGTTATGGAAGTCTGTAACAACAATTTCATTCTTGTTGTTCACAGCCACAAAGTGAGGACCTGCAATGAGCAGAGGGGACAAAGTAGGAAGCAGAGGCACGATGAGTCACACAGCTTTGTAATACGAGAGGAAGCTCCACACTATTTTTGGTCTGTGAATACAACTTTGGAAGCACAGGCCACAAGACTTTTCCTCTAAGGGTTCAATTTGGCAACGGCAAGTCAGAGGTATTAAATACATTTGTAAACAACAAGCAAGATTAAGAAAGAGCATTGCACAGTTTGTTCATTCTTACTTACTGAAAAGAGGGCCAGATTTACTGAGCTTTTGCTCCAGTGCAATGTTTGCACCGCTTTTTTCTAAAAGAAAAGAAACAGGTCAAAGTGAGAAATTAAATTCAAATAAAGAAGCGGTTTCGACTTGCTTTGCAACAAGTCACATCATATCAATGAAGGATTGCACTAATCCAAGAAAATCTTACTGAGTGAAAAGCAATGGCATATGGAAAAGTCATGTATTTCAATGCTCTTAGTTTTGCTTTTATTTTTTTGTTATTCCCTTCATGATTCTAAAAAGATATACTCTTCGATTGTGTTATTACGTCCCGAGAACACAGAGTTTCAAATCAAAACTACATGTTTGTAACCGCAGGAAGTGTTCCAGACACAAATCCAGGAGTGTATCTTTCATGTAATAAGTGGTGAAACTTGAACTTTGTTTCAACCATGGACCATTAGAGACCAACCAAGCCCTACAACATAGCTACATGGTTGACAAGCTAAATACCCAAGGTAATTAACTTATTAACCCATGGCACTGAGGTCAATTCTGTAAAATGTAAAAGCATTCAACTACTGTACATGCAATGTGCAATGAAGAATGTAACATTGGTTACGTTCTGTCTAAGAGTACTGTATTGTGAATAATGCAGCTTACTGAATAACACGTCAAAGTGATTAAAAAGTGATTTTGTTCAACATTCCTGAACAAAATAAAAGAAAAAAGAAAAAAGTAAATCTGGCCCAACCACATGCCCTGAGACAGTGAAAGTATCCTTGGTAGGCTACTTGTACTTTTTTTGTGCGCACAGTACCTGCAAACTGCCTGTCTGAAGTCCCTTTAGCTCCAAATTTAGTCACCAGCTTCCCATTGGACTGGAAGATGAAGACACAGCATGCCTTGTTGTCCACGGTGATGATATGTCCGTTCTTATCCACAGCCACACCTTTAGGTCCCATCAAACGACCAGCACCTATTTTGCTCTGAGGACCATAGGGACAGCATTTCGCACAACAGTTCTCAAATTGTTTGACTCATAAGCCGCAGTAAGTGATTGTGAAGCTATGAACATTATATACTTCAGGGAACTTTGAGAACCAACCTTGCATGACCAATTCAAAAGATTTCTGGCAGCCACTTTTACCTTGAACTTGCCATCCGAGGAGAAGATGCTAATCCATCTGTTGTCATAGTCCGCTACGATGATGTCACCGTTCATATCTACCGTGACTCCCGTCGGGCGCTGCAGCTGCCCGGGTGAACGACCCCTGACACCGAACCTCATCTTGAACTGTCCATCATTGGTGAATACCTGAAACGGAGCATTTACATTTGAACATAAATATCTTTAAAATAAATAAATTAAATAAATAAAGTAAAACACTGTATGTAGAGACAGACTTGTTTATACCTGTATACACTGGTTATTACTGTCGGCAACCACAATCCGTCCATTGCTGGAAGTTGAAATGCCTTGAAGGTTAGTGAACTCCCCTTTATCTCGGCCTCTTGTTCCTGTCAAACAAACAAAATATGAGAACAGGAAGTTGTATGTACAATGGTTATTTCTGAAGGTTTTTCTGAAATTATTAGAAAAATATATATTTTTTGTATTATTATAAACAAATTATAAAGCACATACACTTGGTGTGGGTATCAACAGCCTGACAACTGTGACAATTAAAGACTATTAAAATATGATGGAAACTGTAAATAAATGATTATCAACAAGCTAGTAGCTAGCATAGCTTGCGGCGGTGTCAGCTAGCAGAAGTTCCTACATTTTAACACCCACCCACTCTGTAGATCAGCTCGTCCTCGATGGGGTTTTCCTTTTTCTTCGTAGTGCTGTACATGCTGGAGGGCCTGCGCACTGCCTTCTGTCGGACGTGACCCCCTCCCCCGCTGGGAGACTTCACCCTCCTCTTCACATCGTCCGGCGACTGCAGGACATCCGAGGGCTTCACGGCGCGCAGGCGGAACGGGCTCCCCCTCACCGGCTGCTCGTACAGCCGCAGGGAGAAGCTGAACTCCCCCTCCGTGCGAACGGTGTAGCCCACCTCGTAGGTGCCGTTCTTGTTGTCCACAACCTCCGCCTGGGTGACCCCTCCGTCAGCGGAGACGATCTCCGCCCGCAGCGCGGCATTCCCAGACTTCACCAGCTCTCCGTCTTTGTCCTTGGTGGTCACGGTGACGGTGGTGTGCTGACCCACCAGGGCGTGGCGCAAGCCCTCGCCTGTGGCCACGCTGGGGTGGCCCACGGCCCCCGTCGTGATCAGGACCCCCAGGTTCTGGATGGAGCGCCGCAGGCCGTCCGTCTCCACCTGGCATTCCAGGTGCCCGTTCTCGTGCGGGTGCTCGGGAAAGGTGTGCCGCGCCAAGGCGCTGACCCGTTCGCCCATCTGCTTCTGGACCAGCAGGACCTCAGTGGCGCTGCCGTGGCTCAGGGCCTGCTCGGTGAAGTTGCAGCTGCTCTGGATGTTCTCTTTGCCCTGCAGCAGAGAGGCCAGCTGGCTCTGGAGAACCTAATGGAGGAACAGCAGGCAGGGGGAGTCAGCTGGCAGCACAATCAGGCTTTTCAGTCAGTGGGGGTGGCTGCATGCGATATGGGGCAGAATATCATATTGATATTTGATATATCATCACTATTCGTGATACATATTGTGATATTTAAAGCCAGACTGATACATTTGTGTTCAGAATTATCTTTGTGTAAAAACAAAATAAAAAAAACAACAACATTGTTTTGTTTTAAACCCGAGAGCGCATGCCCTACCCCTCCCCCTACAGTCACCCAAACTTTTGTGGACAGCTGTGCGTCAAACAGACAGACAGTGAGGACCTGTGGCACTATCACTCAATTGAAGAGTGTGCCTTTTAGGTTGTGTTAGCAACAACGCAACATTGCATTTACAATCTAAATGTATTATTGCGGGTCAATGAAGGTTTTGACATCAACATAATGATACTGTATGTGCTAATATTGTACATACAGTATCATGAACATGAACCACCAGTTATGAACAGACTGAGGAACCAGAGGGGACTCTGACCTTCTGCTTGGTGCTGCAGATGTTCTCCACCTCAGTGATGAGGGCCGTCTTACGGAGATGTAAGGCCTTCTCCAGCTCATCAAAAGTGTTGCCGATTTCGCTCACCGCCTCGTTCTTACGCTCCATAAGCTGCTTGGAGATCTCATTCACAAGCTCAATGGCAGCTGTAAGCTGAGGCAGTCTGCCAGGGGAGAGTGCAAAGAATAGAAACATCTTTGATATTTTGATAACCTACTTACATCCTTAGTAACTACACAAGTTACTACATTTCGTTTGGATATTATTATTATTATTATTATATTTTATTATTAAAACAGTGTAGTGCTAGCAGAGGATTCTGTGGCAGCAGACTTCAGCTTGTATTTAACACTGCCATCCTGATGCAGCGGTGAGTGGACAAATGTTTAGACATGTTTGAGATTGATTTTTTTTTCTTGCATTTTATTGTAAGCACACACAAAAGCCCCCAGGGATTGGACAGACGCTGAAAGCTGTGGTGCAAAAACACAGCATTTACTGTTATTTAATAGCTGAAAAGCTGTATCATACATCTTGTGGCAAGTGGGGCGTTTTTTTTTCTTTTTTAGGAAGGACATCAAATATTTTCTAGTGTTCAGTGTCTACAGGTGTAATTAAACAGTAACAAGTTAACTTTTAAGTAGTTTTCCTTTCTACATTTAATAAATAATTGTAAATAAATTAATTAATTAATTTAATTAATTAAAATAAAATAAGTGGCAGAGATACAGTACTGTTGTCTTATCCAAACAAGATAATAGTTACTCCCAAATATGGACATTGGACCCAAACCACCACGGTTGGTGGAGCTCTAGTTTAAAGCATATTGGTGATATTATATTCAATGTTTTGAAATGTCGCCTTTGTCATCCAGTGTGCTAAAATGCAGCTCACTTTCCCACATCTTCTCCATTGCTCCCTGAGCCCTCCCCGCACCCCCGGACAGGAAACTGTACCTGTTGCGCACAGCGTCCAGCTGATTTTTCAAAGCCGTCTTGTGCTGCTCCAGCACGTCCCTCAGAGGAACAGTCACGTGCTCTCTGTGCTCTCCTTCTGTGCACTCCAGACACATGGCCGTTTCACACGACTCGCAGTAGAACTCCATCACCTGCGGAGGGCGCCATAGAGCAATCAAACAAGGAAACATACAATTCTTATTTACATTTACATGTAGGTATTTAGCAGACACTTTTATCCAAAGCGACTTACAATTAGTAGCCTACATTTGTTAACAGCATTATGTAACAAGGTTACTTCACTTATAAATTCATATGCATTCAGTGAAATTATTATTTTTTGCTTTTCTTGTAGCATGATGACAATGATTTGGCATCGTTATTTGCACCGTTCCGCTGATGGGTGGCCTATTTCTATCATTTTTGACAAGGATGAAGTTGAAAAATACAACGTTGATCTTTGAGATATGCAAATGGGAATATACACACAGATGCATACACAAACATATTTTAAGCCAATTACAGTACAGTACCAACTCCAGGGCGAAGGTAACGATCTACGGTGACTCTAAACAACTACACAACACTTGTAAGCATGATATCCAGAGCCGGCTTACCTTGCCCTCATGGTTGGGGCAAGACAGGGGCTGGCACGCTGCGGCCGCGCTGACCGACTCAAGGACGTTGCAGGCCTCTGGTTGGGTGCACTCCGGATCCCTCTGCAACACCTCCATGAGGTTAGTGATGAAGAAGTTGTTCTGAAGGGCAGACACGCCCTTCTCTGGCAAGATGGACGTCTGCCTGCACACTGGGCAGGACAGTGTCAACGACTGAGGAGGGATGTAGTTCTGCAAGCATCTATGCCGAGACAAAGAGATGGAGAGATTGGAGGTTCATTCTGGGGAACGGACATTCCACCAATTCCAGAGTAAAAAACTATGCTAATTAGACTTTACATAAAGGGTCTCGATTGCATTATATTTTCTCACTGTTGATGTTTGAAACACAACCGTCCACAAAGGCGTGTGCGGTTGTGGGAGGAGGGGTAGAGAATGGTGTCAGCCTATGAGAGCTCTCTTGAGTTTTAAACCAAACCAAAATGTTTTTTTAACACTGGTTTAACAGTGGGCCATTATGTAAACAAGGGCCATTAAGTAAACAAATCGAGGAATGTCCCTTTAATAAAGTAATTGGATTTTATAGTTTCTGTGTCAATACAAAGGAATATCAAAATGCTTCTGATGACAGTATTTGTATCATATTAAGAAATGGAAATCCTTGCTTGCTGCCAGCAGGGCTGGTGTCACCAGGAATGTTTGTTCTTGGCTAAGCTCAGAGTGGCTGGCGCCTGAGATCATACCGACACCATGGTGACGAGAGAAACACTGCAAGTAGTTGCATTTCATGCCAGTCATTTGCAAAATGTCAGACTTCCTTCAAAAACATTAGCCTTACCTTAAGCTACAATAGAGTTAAACAAGTAATTGCGACTGGTTGGAATTCCAAGGTATTGCACTTTACAGAAATAGAAAAAGGAAGAGAACGCTGCTTTATTCAAAAATACTTTTAGCGTTAAATGCAAATATTATTATTTACAGCAGTTACGGTGCTCTGTTATACACTACCATAAACACCCGCACTGTATCCTGGCGATGGGAGTGACTGACGGTTACCGTATACTGATTCAACTTGTATCCTGGATAATTATTAGTCAACTGCTAGAATAAGCTTACCTGTGACCGTATTACACAGCCATTCCCAGAAAGTACCATGTAACTGACTGTAATTTAGAAGCCACCAGTTATTGTTGTCATTAGGGCAAAGAGGCTATTCAGCAGGATTCACTTACTTCTCGCAGAAGGTGTGCAGGCAGGGCAGGACTTTGGGATTGTGGTAGTGGTCCAGGCAGATGCTGCAGACCAGGAACTGCTTGTCTATCTGCCGGACCACAGGGCTAGTACTGCTCGTCTCACGCTTGGCCATAGTGAGACATTCAAAGGACATAGGAGAACAGGAACCACTTAACCTGTTTACAGGGAGAAGAGATGGGATGGTACGATAGGGCAAAAGAGAGGGGGAAAAAAACAACAAAGGGTCTTGAGTCCAACATGAGCAAAAGGAAAGATGAGTCATAAGGGATAAGAGCAACAACAACAAAAACATAAGCAATGTTCTTTTGCATCCAACCATTATTTTTATAAAAACCTCAAAATCTTCTCACAAACACCTTAGAAGCTCCAGCCCCCAACTTTTCCTGTGCAGCAATCGACAAATGATATTGTTTCTCAATGCTGCAGAACTGTGTCAGTAGGATGAATAACTGGGGATGGACCAGTGTAATAGAATGCTTGTTATGTAACCACATCATGGACAAATAAAAATACATGTTTGTGCCTCCCACACTTTAGTTTGAGAAAGATTCTGACATATAAACAAAAAGAAGGAAGCTCAGGCCTTTTAGTAAAGTAGTATAATGAATAACTCAATGCAAATTAAATTCAGACACATGTCCGAATGTTCCTTCAAGTACTTGCGTACTTTTCCAGAAGGACAACAATCACTGCAACACTCCACCTATCTAGACTTTATGGCAGAGTGGCCAGACAAGTCTCTCCTCAGTGAAAGACATAGGAAAGCCTGTTTGGAGTTTGCAAAAAAGCACCTAAAGGACTCTCAGACTGTGAGAAACAAGATTCTCTGGTCTGATGAAACCGAGCTTGAACTGTTTGGCCTCAATTCTAATCGTCATGTCTTGAAACCAGGCACCGCTCATCCCCTGCGCAATACCACCCTGACGGTGAAGTATGTTGGTTGCAGCATCATGATGGTGTTTTTCAGCAACAGGGACCGGGGCACTGGACAGGGTTGAGGGAAAGCTGAACAGAGCAAAGTACAGAGATATCCTCAATGAAACCCTGGTCCAGACCGCTCAGGACCCGGGCCTATTTTCCCATTGCCTTGTTTACGTGTTTAAATTATCCAACCTCCTTATATGCAAGGTCATGTCACAGGCTATATAGTTTGTTTTAAAAAGTATAAACTAGCAGTGATTGAGTACTTTTCTCAGTTCATACTTGACAAATACAGTACTCAAAAAATATTAAGGGAACACGTAATCGTCACAGTACAACACCAATTAAACTTCAGGGATATCAATCTGTCCAGTAAGGAAGCATAATGGATTGTGAATCAATGTCACCTGTTGCAAATGAAAAGTGACCACAGGTGCACTGGAGAGGCAACAGCTAGCCCCCCAAAAATTGAATGGTTTTGCAGCTGGTGGCCACAGACAATTGCTCTCCTTATCCTTCCTGACTGATTATTCTCTAGATTTGCGTTTTTCTAGTGTCTTTGCCACTACTGGTAGCATGAGGCGGTACCTGCAGCCCATTCAGGTTGCACAGGCAGTCCAGCTCCTCCAGGATGACACATCCATACGTGCGGTCGCAAGAAGGTTTGCTGTGTGTCTCAAAAGCATGGGGGAGATACCAGGAGACGGGCCGTTACATGAGGAGAGCTGGACAGGGCCATAGAAGGGCATCAAACCAGCAGCAGGACCGGTATCTGCTCCTTTGTGCGAGGATCTGACACCGCCAAGTAGCGCCACAGACCAGGAGCTCCAGGTCTGGGAGGAGATCCGCCATCTCATCAGGAGCATGCCTAGACTGTGTCGGGAGTGCATAGAGGCACGTGGGGGCCATACACACCGAGTTGCCATGAAGTTGGAACAGACTGTGATTTCAATTGTTTGTTTTTTTAGATTTTGGTTTCCATTGACCATTGTTACATCGTTTTGTTCTCAACAAATTACACAATGTACAGTAAAGATTTGGATCGTTAATATAGTTTGTTCATCGAGACTCAATGTGTGATTTCAGTGTTCCCTTCATTTTTTGGAGCAGTGTATATTTATAAATCAACGTTCAGTGGCAAGTACAAGATATAGGCTTAGGCTAGTCTATATTACACATTATACTGTTGAAGTGAATGGATTTGGAAACCAGTAGTCTAAATTGTTGATGGCACCAAGAACATTTTGACATATCAGCGGTAGTTAAATAACAAATAGGCCTAATCCTTTTTGAACAGAGCATGCCCTTGGACCAGTGCTAAGGATAACTCAATACTGGAAGTGGAAACCCCCCTTAAAAACAATATTTTGCATTCACACATGTAACAGAAATGGCTTCATTTAATGCCCGTCAGTTTATTCTGAGATACATTAACAATGTGTGCATTGTATATGGATTCACTGGGGTAAAGAAGCAGGCCAGTAATTATAATATCATAGTTCAGACCAGCAAGCCCTGGACTAATACTGAAAACACACTGAAATACTGAAACAGTAGTTTAACTTCCACCTCTTCAATCTTTGACTCCAAAGCCAGTGATTAATAGGTTATCTGTCCTTCAAGGCAACTTAAGCATCAAGTGAGCCTCAATCAGTGCTGACATGGGGCTGCCTGCCAGGCCTGGGAGCAACATCACGGTGAACTAAAGCGCCTTTCTCATCTGGGCTGGACAGTGCTTTGACAAACACTGGTAAAAGCTCTTTTCTCAACAGTGTTCAGAGGCAGGACGGAAAAAAAGAGGAAGCCTCAAAATGCTACTCCCAAATTCCTCCTAGTTCCTTTTATTAACTCCTAGCTGGCATGGTTTAGTCAGGCACCACCTATCAGTTTGCAGGGAGACGAGGGGGTAAGGAGCTATCTTTTCCTACATGAGGTCACTTGGCTATCACTTGTTCCTTTGTTTGCTCAGTTTGCAGAACCATCAGGCCACTTCTGCAAACTGCTGGTCGAGTCAATAATGCAAAAAAATGAATCGTTTCGGCGGGGGGAGAACATTTCGGCACAACACCTGACCCAGCGGCAGCTGTCTCTGCAACACAGAGCTGCTAGATTCAACAATGACATTCATTCCTGCTTTCAGCCAGACCCCCCTTGTCTCTTCCCCTCCCCTGTGTTTCCTGTCTTCCTCCATCTCTTCCCTTTTTTTATTCAATGAATCTACACAGTCACGTCACCGATCAGTCTGAACGGACTTAGAACGGAAAACTTACAGTTGGGGTATTTCTTACCCGCGCGGAGCCCATTGTTGTTTCTTGCCAAAAACTGCTGATCCCTTTCACTGTCCTCACGCAGAGCCTGGCCGTCTGTTGCTTAGCGTAGCGTACAGCCCTTCCAAGCGTCTGCATGCCTTCCTCCCCTTGTGTCTGGTCTCTGAAGCCCCGCCCGCCCGCAGCTCCTTTTCTTTGCTTGAACCGTTCTGAACGGTGACATTAAGCGGAAACCCGGCGAACCTAAACCCAGCAGGCTCCGCCCCTCGCTGCTGCTAACCGCTATTCCAGGCCATAGATAAAACATTTAATAACTGTATGTCTTTCACGTGAGAATAAAGATCCTCCTCCCACAGTAAACAAGTCTCCCTACTTACTCAAAAACATCTCCTAATCAATCTCGCTGACAGAAACCTAAAAAGATCAATGTTTTCTGATACCATAAAAGGGTGGACAAAAGATATATCTGATCAAGGTTTCAACCTTTAAAACAGTTTAAATCCATTCAGGATTATCAAGCCATCTTACAATGCAACAACCACTCAATGTAAATGCCTGTATCAAAAGAATGACAGTCAATAGTTCTAATAAACAACAGAAGGTGACAGTTCCTTGACACTGAACAAACAGAAGACAAATGGGAACAAAGTCAAAGCATTGACGTCTCTGAGGATATTTAGATGAACTGAACATCTTTTCTTTTCAGTAAAGGTGTGGTCGGCACTTTAGGATGACATCAGTTATATTTGGCAGTAGGCTATTCCCCTCAGTCCAGTAAAACCTGTAAAACTGCATCTGGAATCGGCAAAATATGAGTAGGGTTATTAACCCAGATATTGTTTGATTGTAGGGCATTTTCACACACTCACACTGCACTAAGTGGCTTAAAGGCCACCTGCAGGCCAGCACAGCTTATCTACCATTTGGATTAGTGTGTAGCACAGCCTCTAACTGACGCTAATGACACCATAGGCACACTTACACACGCCTTAGACAGTCACTTTAAATCAGAGCCACACCTCACACAAACATGACTTGATGGGATAAGACTTTCTCCTGACCAGAGTTTAGTCAGTGCTGGCAGTCATTTGACCAAACACCCACAACAATCCCAGTCCCTCATACTATAGTGTGGTCTAATGTGCAGGTCTAGCCTATTCGATACGGCAAATGTTGTCAGTGTTGGCTGTTTGAATCTGTTTTTTGTAGTGAGCTGAGAATGGGAACTATCACTATCATTTAATACATTGTATCGGTGAAAAATATGTGTGTGTGGCAGAGGTCACGTTTCACCACGGCACCACCACAGAAGAGTACATACTGTAGGTGCCATGTTGTATGATGCCGTGTATGTGGACTATAAACTGAGAGCCAGTTAAATAAAATCTCAGTAGCATAGGTTTACATTTAAAGAAAACATTGTGCTCCATTTTATCTGCTTTCATTTAATCTGCTCCACAGTGGCTTGTATGTGCCTAATTCTTTCAAAAGTATTATTTGCTTTGGCACCTCGTCAAATTACTGCACGGTATCTGTGTAGAAGTCTTTCCAATACTTTGTCTGCTCAAAGTACTCTTTCCTGCTAGCGCCTGATTCCATGTGCAATAGTGTAATGAATAAAATTCCTAATAACGGATGTTGAGCAATGTACTGTACATTAGAAAATGCTCCACTTAGGATTGCAAAAAAAAAAAAAAAGAGATCACACTGAATGGAGGATCTGCTTCCCTCATTAAGGGTTTTTAATTTTTTATGAGTCCCCTTACGTAAGCTCTTGTGGGAAAAGCTTACATAAAATGACATCTTGTCATGCCCACGTCTCACCTATTATCATTATAATTGTAGCCAGAATTCAATGTAGGAGCTTAGATTTCTGGGTATCTTGAAATGTTCATTACTATCAGAACATTATAATACATTTAACTGCAGTTTATTCTGTTCCTACCAAACCATGGCAGTGAGTCATCACAGGCCACAAGTCCTCTCCCAGGGTCTATTTCAGCCGTCAGCTGGGTACTGGACTGGTAAACAAGTGACCTCATGTAGGAAGTGTTAGCCCTTGGTAATGTGCTGTCAAGTTTGTGTTTAAATATAGAAGCTAGTTTATGATTCAGTCAACATTATTATTAAGTGACTGGGACTACTGAAAGTGTGTGGAGTCATAAAGGGAAGACAGGCACTGGACGGTGGGGCTCTCTTGGTGCTGGGCAGCAGGATATCGAGGGCGCTGTTTGGTGAAGCCGTCCTGGTACTGGCTCCAGTGATAGTCGCGGGGGGCTGCCCTCCCCAACTGGGGTACTGAGCTGCCGCCCACTGTAAAGCCCGGCCGGGGAGCAGCAGGAGCACGGTGCGCACCCTCAAGGCTTCAACCAGCCTGGTCGAAAGAAAACAGGCAGACGCACTGCCGAAGGAAGGCTTGGTGGAGATGGTGGAAAGTCTCTGCCCACCGCACCGCCGCCTAGACCGGACAAACAGCGACGTAGAGTCCCGTCTATCAACAGACGTGCAGTTCTTAGACACAACAACAACAATGTCCCACACCCAGACATCTCCAAACCCCTGCACATACTGTATAGCCTCTCCACAGTGGCAACAAATGAGCAATCATAATGTGACTGAGTCCAGGTGAGCAGCAGGGGAACGCTGGAGGCCTGGTAAGCCTCCATTACATCTCAGAGCTCCTCATCAGACATTCCACCTCCAGATCTCTAAGATCCACGACCCAACCTCTTCTGTCAGTGCCACGTTCCCGGGTAAGAATGAAAGGTGACCCAGCCTTTTTCAGTGACCGCTCTGAAACTTTGGAACGCTCTCCCACTGTATGTCAGAACTGCTGTCTTTTAAATCTTGCTTAAAGACCCACTTTTGCCCCAGTGGCTGGGTAATATATGCCTTTTTATCGTCTTATTGTTTTTTGCCTTTTATCTTTTCTGCTCCACAGCACTTTGGTCCGCCTCTGGTTTTAAACATGCTCTTTATATAAAGCTGACCTGACTCTGGATAAATCCTTGTAATTTGTTGTATCCTGTAATGTATTATTGTACTTAAAAGATAGGTTCACTTTTTTCAACTCAGACCCTATTAAAATGTTGTTTCACATAATTTCTAATGGTGCACAAAACAACATCACTGATAGCTTTAATACTGAGAAACTGGAAATATCAAAATGGAAACTATAGTATAGTCTTCATGAGATTAAAACATAAATTTATAGCATTAGCTACAGTAGGTTACATCGTGTTTACACATTTTCGTTTCCAGTTATGGAATAAATAGAATAGCATGGTTTGTGACTATTAAAAAAACATGTCTGACTATACTGTGAGTTTCCTGTTTCCATGGGTTTTGAAGGCTTGCCCATTGAAAACTATAGCCGTCGGTGAGGGTTGTGATATGCACCATTCTAATTGATGGGATGATGGGAGACATCTGTGCACCTCACTGAGAGCCCACTATGACAGAACACAATGTGGCACGCTAGACAGTGTAGAGGCCTGCAGGCACACTAGCTACTGTAGTTTTCAACGTCCAAAAAACAGATGACACCCAGATTTAAAGGGTTCCACTTTACTAACAAACATTCATGGAACACATACTGTATACTATGTGTAATTACGGGGTGGTATTAACTATGTAAGGATGTACGAGCTAGACACTAGATATTATCAGAGCAGCATAAACCCATTAAAAGCAAATAATAATGACAGTATAGGGAATTTAATTTACAATAGAAAGAAAGTTGCCGCACAATCCTGCAGTTCAGATGAAGGTTTATTCAGACATCAAAATATGTGTTCACAGGTTTACCACAACCACAGAGTCAATCAGAACAGCCCCATATAAATGACAATTAATCAATGACATTAATCAAATATGCCTACTGACAAATACGACATCTCCATATGCATAAATATGCATCAGCACTACAGGAGTGTGTGGCAACGTCTGCCTATTTTCTCCTTTTCTTGAAGTAGAACATTTTAGCAAAACAGAAATGGTTTGCAGGGCATTGGTCTGGAGAGCTTGATAAATTATATTGAAACTCAAATATATACCCAGTTTTCCGTTGAGCAAATCTAACAAATAATACATTTTGCTTAGCATGTCAAGTATTGTGTTTAGGTTGGCCTTTGTTGATATTTATTTCATATTTACTATTTGTCTGTGTTAATAGTTACTTTGTGGGTTTACAGAGATTATGAATCAAACTTTAATGACGATAATTGATGCTAAACATTAATATCTCACGTTAAATGGCCATATTCCAGTATGTTTACTTCAGGAAAGGTAGTGTTAGTGGTAGATGATATATTATTATATACTGACACTGACAGTGCTATGGACAGGCTTGTTGCATTAAAGGATCATTATGAGCTGAGTATTGATTATATGGTGTGGTACGTACAGTAGCAAAGCATGCTGACATCGTGGTTTAGACTGGATCACTAGAAGCCTTGATTTTCCCAGGGAAGTTCCTACTTCTCAGGGTCGGAATAGCCCCGGAAAATTTAAATATGGATTTATGATGCAATTTGCGGTGAAAAACCAGTGCTTACATTTGCTTTCCAAAATCAGCTATGCAAAAAAAAAATCACTGTAAGCATTCTTAGGTAACGACATTTAGTTTTATCACTTGATTTTGTTTTATCAAAAGGTTTTATCAAAATAACTTAATCCTACCCAAATATGGTACCAATATAATCATTAAAACCCTTCATCATAGTTTGTAAATAGCTTAAGGATATATTATAGGTATACTACTTTACTGTGTTATAGCATTCCCAGAACACAGAATTACCTCCCCAGCTCACAGTTTATGTTTTATTCCCCACACAAACTGAGGACATGTAACACCACGAACACCATCTAATTTGGATGCAACACATGCAATTAATAGTTTATTATTCTTTATGCAAACCCTGTGACCCTTGGTTAAAATCATAAGGTTTCACAGTGGCATACTTTTGATGCCTGGTGCTGAGTCAAGAACAAAGGCCTAATGCATCATTATCATTATCTATGTTTTTGTCTTGACCTTAGCAACATTGATTTTCACAGGAACTTTTCTAGTTAGTATATTAAGGCCCACAGTAATAGTAAAGTACTGTATGGGCCAAGCTATGTCTTAATTACTGCCACATGTCAGCCTTTGATCAAATTAGTATTCAAAGCCAGTATCCTGGTCAATCACATCTGAGCTCCAATGTGTGTTCTGCTCTTGCAGGCTAAAAGCCTGTAGTTCATTAATTCACAGTGTGCAAGGGCAATCCTTATTTGCGGCTTTAATATGTGAATTAAGTCACAAATGAGAACAGTATGGTGCAATGGTTCAGAGTTATTACTGTAGAACACCTGACAGAGCAATAAGTCTGAGATCAGCCACATGCTTTCCGTTAATAAGACCTGACTGCAACCTCATGCTCAGTCAGACATGTAACCACAACTGACTTGACTGTCTCTAGGCACAGCATCCATGTGTAAACCTCCCAATGACCCAGTGTAGGCAGCAAGCACTGTAAGTAATGCATGATCTGTTACAGATTACATACACAAGGATGATCTTACAGACAAAATGGCCAATCAATAAGGATTCAACGAACCATCTGGTCAGTGGTCACACTCCCCGAAGTATAGAAATGATGCACTGGCTGTTGCTGCAGTAAAAGGCCAAACACAGTCATGGTGTGATATAGGCAAACAGTCAAGCTGATTCACAAGTGCCTCGGCGACTTACAATGCCCCCTACAAATTCAGAACAGAAAACAGCTGAAAGATCACTAATCCTCGGAACAAAAGAGCATGCAAAATTAGAGAGCCCAGCCCTCAGACTGCAGCAAAGATGCCCACCTGCCAAATAGCCAGCACATACGCTACCTACGAGCTCAAATGGGATGGAATGGATCCAGAAATAGGTGCAATATTAAACGAAACATTTTTTTTTTCTCAAATGACGATGAATTTCAAAGCAGAGAATATCACAAGAGAGGGCATAGCATAGGCTACTGGCACCCAGTGATTTACGGATGCACCGACGCCGGATGTGATGCTTTAATAAATTATTAATCTTCTCCCTTCCCAGTTATTGTATTAAGGAAAGGGTCCACAGAGTAACAGATAAAGTCTAAGGGATAAATGAGAAAGCTGAGATAGGGTACGTCCGTGACGTCAAGTGTGAATGGCCAGATTTTACTCACATGAATTCCCAGCAGGAGAGAATGGAGTGTCAGCATTGCATGCCGTGGAAAAAGCTTCCCATTGTCAGCGTCCTACGACAAAATCCACAGCCGGCCGGGCGACAGAAATGAAAGGGAAGGGTCTGTTTGGAAAAAGAAGGGAGAGTGAAAGAAGATAACGGGAAGGAGGAGGTGATGGGCGTGGCTTTTGCACAGGCCTACACAGTGTTGGTCAGAACGCTGGTGGGCGGGGTTTGGGAGTCGGGAGAAGGCGGGCAGCATGCAAAATAGCATAACATTCTAAGGAAATAACCAAATAACGGAGGAGTGAATTCAGTCTGGTGCAAAGGGGTTTGGTCTTTTCAGATGCCGCCCTCTGCCCATGAAAGGACAACGGATGCTTTAAATTGTTACATTGGGGTTTTCAATCAAGGGTGTAAAATATGAGCTACTAAGCACTAAGATGCACAAAGCCTATTCTAATCCATTCTCTTCGAGTTTGAGAAGTCCCTATTATGCAAACGCTCCCTATTATTACGTTCTTTGTAAAGACTAAAACTGCCATTGAAATCAATACTGGCAGGAAAAATCAGTGGTTGTGAGAGAGGGGGGCAATTTGGAGCAGGAACATTAGTGGCTCTGGCTGAGATCAGTGTGGGAAAGGATGCCACTTTGTTGGGTGGGGCCAGGTGGAGATATGGGGGTGGGGTTGGGATGGGGGTTGGGGCATCCAAGAGGAGTCCATTGTGTCCAATAGAGGGAAAGAAACATATTAAGCTATTTAGGGTCTGGCCTGTGTAGAACAAAGCTTTTGGGTCCTTCAGTCATTCTTTTGTTCTTCTGGCGCAATGATAGCAGACGTGCTATGAACATTGTGGTTGTAAATTGTTCCACTAATGGGCCCACAGGTCAGAGGCAATGATAGAAAACAAAGAATGAGAAACAGACACATGAAAAGATGGTGGAGATGAGAGATACTGTAGCGTGTCTGCCCGTCTGGCATGCCGGGGGAAGGGGGTGGGGCATACACAAGTCAGTCTGTGGGCTTCATTGTGAGATGAGGCGTTGCCATGGCGACTGCATCCTTCATAGTTTAGCCAAGATGGCAGCAGCAGTCTGGCTCTGAGCAGCTGCGGCACCAGCTTGTAACACAGTGCACAGTGTTTAGTCACTCCTTTATGAGGGATTTATAGCACAATCATGATGTGGCGTTGTGAGGGGTTACGTGCCATGGATCAGCATTAACTTAAATATTTACACATATCACACAATTTCTAAATAATAGCTCTGTACCTTGGGTGCATTCTGAATTGAGTGTTTTCGTTTGAAATGTAAGTTGGTTGATCACACATTTATTTTGATAAATACATATTACATAACCATAACACATTTTGTAATGTTGATTATGCAATTATGCACTCTATAACTGCATGACAACTCACACGGGCCTGTTAGTTATTATGCTAATACATGGAAACCCAGTAATGAAATGTCTCTATCCTTAGTGTTTCCAACTATTTGAACAACATGTATGCAATCAGTAATTTACAAAAGCACCTTTCAGAGCACTCCTGATATATGTTTTATGATTACGAAGGCCAAATATTTAGTGTTTACAAAAACATAAATAAACATAAAAGAGCACGAGATATGTGCTGGTGCCCCTGGCAGTAAAACAAACAAGGTGCAAAGTACTTTTCAAACTTAATGACGCCCCAGGTTTTGACTCTCAGGGTTTTCCCACACTATATTTGGGATTATCAGCCTCCATTTGGCAATGGGGCTGTTATACTGTAGTTCAGCTTTGCTGAGATACAGGCAGCTATTGTAACACTGACCCATTTAGCAGCAATAATTCTCATGTTTTTGTGTAACAGAAGAGAAGCTCCCTCCCACAAAACACACCGCTGTGTGGACGGAGATGCTCCTATAGTGCTATGACAATGAATGGTAGACGTGGACATATTTATTCTCTCTCCTGCCTCTGGAGCATTGCATTGTCTATCTCTGGTCCCTGCTTAATGTGTAATCAATCATCAGGACAATTTGCTTCTGATTTCTGTACTGGTCTGTTAGCACATTGACCTAGATTATGTTTGCTCGGAAACAATACATTACTTATTGTGTGATATTAATAGGGTTGCTCACTCAGTCTGTGGTGCCTCAAGGTTTTTCCCTTGCCCAATTGGAGGTGAGGTCAGGACAATGTTTGTTTCCAAATGTGGGCCTTTGAGACTGTAATGTGATATAAATATAAAGAGCAATATAAATAAACTTGACTTACAATGCTTAAAAAAAAAAAAAAAAAAGACTTACAACGCTTAAAAAAACTAAATTAAAAGAGATTGATTGTATAAAGCTAAAATAATCCATTTATAACAATAGATTTAATTAGATTACTACTTCAGTTGCAGTTAACAATGGTCTTAATTCCCCTTTTCTCCTTACATTTCATTAAGCAGGGCTAGATATATAAATGCTTATCAGTTTATCAACTTAGACCAACACCAGCATTCTCTGTGTATCAAAACTTTAATTTTATTTACATTCTAAATGTTTCTGCCATCATTGTTGAGCAATTCTTTACCTTGTGTTATCACAGGCTGCCACCTAGTGGCTTAATACATAAACTGCTTTGGCCCCAACAATAATGTTCAAATCACCTCTGCAGAAATATTTCATTCTCGGACAGTGGCATCTACATTTGTTTAAGAGGCAACCGCTATATTAACAATTAAAGAGCATTAAGATTACACAACAACATTAAATGTGTGTCCAAATTCAATGAATTGCAGACTGTTCACTGACACAATGTTTTCCAGTTTTTACACACAAATGAGATTCACTGGATCATAGTTTTGAGCTAGAAAATGGTGCTTTCAGTCTCTGACATGTGCTGCAGATAGATAGTCATGTTAACCCATTCTCTCATAACAGGTATTGTTACAGTGAATCTCAGGTAATGCATTTGTGTGGTCTATTATTCAGTGTCGTTAAGGACTGTTTCTCTATTGTTGGCCAATTTGCTTATATCTCCAAGGCGTTTAAAAATGCCAAAAAATCCAAAGCTGTCAGTCTTAAGCCACGAACTCTTGGGAAGCCCAGTATGACTTTTTTTCTGCTGGTGGCTAGGTGTCGACTGTTTTGCGGTACCATCTTGCGTTACTTCCCGAAACTCTTCTGGAAAATGTGATTTGCTTTTCTTCTGAGCCGATGGGGAAGTGTGGTTGTGGTCCTGGGTGCTAGATTCTTTAACATAGCCAGAGAAGTCAAACTCTCCTGGTTTTGGGCAATAAAGGGTTGAGTCTTCTGATTTCATCTTCCCAATATCTCTTAAAGCAGGATTAGGAATTATCTCAAGAGGCCGAATGCACTCATCCCCTTCCTCCTCAGGGGGGCACGTAGGAACGGCATTAAGTGTGTGACGACGGCTAATGTTATTTGTTAAAGAGAACTGGGATTCGGGAATTAATTTAGCCACATCCTCATAGCCTGTCTCTCCAAGATATCTCTGCACATCTTCGTTGAAGGTACGCTGGCGAGGCGAGGCATTCACTGCACCGGGAGACTTGTTATCCAAGGCATAATCCCCGGAGGACACGCTGCCTCGACTGTTCTGATAACGCAAAACCTTTTTTGATGCTTCGCGCAATTTCTGGGCCTCCTCGGCGCTGTTGTCTTCTAGCTCCTCCCTTCCACCCTCGCTGGTTACAGAGACATGTCTGTTAGAGGAAGAACTGCTACTAGTCCGACTTGTTCGGCACAATAAAACTCTATTGTCGGACTTAGTGGACATTTTCTCTTCCTCAGCAGGTGGGACCCATTCTCTTACTGGGTTTTTGCTACTCTTGGTGTGAGCTAAATTAGGCAGCGAGTTCTCCGTCAGGTTTATTCCTTGTAAGGTCATCTCTGATAGCCTATCACTTTCTGGGCTGCCTCTGGTGGGAGTCCCATGGTTGGAGGAGGGCCGTGGAGGTCTTCTCCTGGGTACGTGACTGGTGAGGAAGCCCTGCAGAATGGACTCTAATGCGACGCCCTCCATTTCCTTGTCCATCATAGAACACGTGGCTGTCGACCTGCGCTTGGCAGCAACCTGAAGTCTGTCTTGGTGCTTCCTCTTAATCTCCATCATCTCTCTGTCCTTGTTTTCCTGGGTAAAAAGAATCACTGTGTTTAGTGCCGAGAGCAAACAGAACCTTAAATGAAGTAAAAGACACACGCGATTAGGCTTACCTGAATGGCCCGCAAAAACTTTTCACAGAAGGAGTTGAAAATAGAGCAGCATTCGTGCAGTTTGAACTTGGTGGGGTCCTCACAAAAGTACTCTGCTACTGAATCACTCAAACGGTTTAGTGCATGAAGAGAGGCCTTTGTTTCTTCAAGAAAGATCTCAGCCTTCTAAAATGCCACATAGAACACAATGTCAACCTGAATCTTACACACAATGCTTTATTAAATGCTATTAGTCACTTAAACGAAACATAGGTAGTCACCTCACTTTTAAAAGCCATTCATGAATTATAGTATTACAAAAACAAACAAATTGATTAGATTAAAAAAAACTGCATAGGCATCCTAACCTTGAGAAAATCTTCCATCTGTGCCTTGAGGTCCTCTTGTTTCGTGGCGTCTGAGATCGCTTTTTGTACTTTCTTTGCCTCTTTTTCAAACTCAACTTCAATGTCATCCTTATTCAATCTAAAAGTGTGGAACAAAATTCATTATGATCATGAAGAAAAGGCACAAAATGCACAACTTCAGAAAAGGATATTGTTTACCTTGCTGCAGCAGCGACGTGTTTTAGCTGTTGTGGAAACTCCAGCAGGGCCATGTCAACTCTCATAGCTTGCTGTTTTGAATATAAAAATATAAATACATTTAGTAATATATGCAAGACATCTTCAAAAGGCATTTTTAGGAAGAGGTTTGTCTACATGGCGGCGAGGAGTCTGTTAACTAGTAAGTTGTACAAAAACCACACCCATTTCCTGTGAGTCAGTATATTGCTACTATCCAGTACAGAGACACTTGCTTATTTGTTGTAAAATCAATTCCAAAACAAACTCAGATTAAAAGTTGATATTTTATAGAAAGAATGACCCTGTGTAGTATTAAACATTCAGCAGTGAGTTCAAAAAGGAGCACTTGCCATGACTACGTAATGCATTAGGTTCATGCCAGGTTTGTTTGCCTTGGTATCCACCAACTTCATGAGCGATGACATCCGGAAGCCGATGGCACTGCCGGCATATCCACCCTGAGATCAAAGACGTTAATTATAATACTGAGCGAGAAAGGATTTTACAAAGTATCTTAAAAAGGTAGTGTCTATTCATTGGGTATTAAACACTCACAGCATTCATGTAGTTTCCTGTCTTCAGTACCAGGCGGATGACAGAGTGGAGGTCATCACATTGCAACAGCTCTATGAAGTAGTAAACATTAAAAATAAATGTATTTAATTTCAATACGGTTCAATACTATATACACTATACTTACTTATAATATATACACTTTATTGTATTATATATATATATATATATATATATATATATATATATATTTG
>JAODLI010000005.1:962753-976809 GCA_027575585.1 Percopsis omiscomaycus | reverse complement strand
TGGCCTACCTGTAAGCATCCTTGAGCAAGATGCCTAACCCCTATTTGCTCCATGTAATAGCACCATGTAATTGTAAGACACTTTGGATAAAACCATCTGCTGAATGACCTAATTGTAGCCTACTGCATCTGCTTACATTTTCTTTTTGTTACATTTTTAGACACCTACTGTAGTAGTAGTAGTACAGCATGTTACAGTAATGTATTTAATCAAAATGTGGATATTTAGGTGCCAATAAAAAGCAAAAAAAAAGGTTTGTGTATGCACAAAAAAGTGTACATAGAGTACACAAGCCTATAATTTAGTACAACTAGACTACGTGTTAAAGTGGTAGTAAGGTCTAGTACCATGAAATGTGGTTTCATAAGTTTCTTGCTGGGTTTATTCATACATAGTGAATCATGTATTAGTCTATATCTGAGCATAACTAGCATTTTGCCCCCTAATCAAAATCCTCCTTTATAACGCCATTGCACACATTAGATCCCATTGTAGCATGCATGGTACAGGGACCCCCCTTAACACTGCCCCCAGTGGCCAGATGATGCTCACTACGTCTTATACAGCATGTAGCAGCTGTACTTGGCCCTACTTCATATCTCTCCTCTAACAATAGGCTAAAGCACCCCTTTGAAAATAGCAAATAGGACTAGGATAATTAGTAGCCTAGGCCTACACAGTAAACATTTAATTTACAGCTACATTTACAGCATTTAGCAGACGCTTATCCAAAGCGACTTTCAATTAGTACATTTGTCAACAGTTGAACCACCAGTTTTTGCAAGCAAATAACATTCTCCCAGAATAAGCGCAGCATCATGTAACAAGGTTACTTCACTTATGCATTTTTAGAACATTACTTGAAAGTTATCATTCGCTCCTCAAAATAGTCAATAATTGCAATAATCGAAAGTTATCATTCACTCCTCAGTCAATAATTGCTAACAGCCTAAATTCCGGGAGTGCTTAGTATTCTAAGAGCTGATCTAACAGAGTAAAAAGGAGAGGAGGAAAGGAGGATAGAACATGGCTTGTTATAGTGGGATTATAGTGTTTGTGGGATTGGTGCTATGAGGTAGAAGGTTCGGTGGCCGAGGTACCGAGATGGATTTTGAAGAGGTGGGTTTTAAGTCTCTTTCAGAAGATCGGTAGTGACTCTGCTGTCCTGACTGCTGCAGGGAGCTCATTCCACCATTACGGCGCCAGGACAGAGAAGAGTCTGGACTGGGCTGCGCGACTCTTACGCGCAGCTCTTAGCGACAGAGGTGCCAGCCTGCCAGCTGAGGTGGTAGATCTTAATGCACTGACTGGGGCTTGGAACCTTACCATTTCTTGGAGGTAGAGCGGGGCAGTTCCTTTTGCTGCCTTGTAGGCCAACATTAATGTCTTGAATCGGATGCGGGCAGAGACGGGGAGCCAGTGAAGGTCTCGGAAGAGGTTACGTGGGAGAACTTTGGTTGGTTGAATACTAGACGTGCTGCTGCATTTTAGATTTTTTGTAGGGGTCTGGTAGCAGAGACCGGTAATCCGGCAAGTAGAGAGTTGCAGTAGTCTAGTCGTGAGATTACTAAAGCTTTGACTAGGAGCTGTGCCGCTTCTTTTGTGAGGAACAGCCCTATCCTTCTGAAATTGTAGAGGGCAAATCTGCAGGCTCGGGTCATTGCAGCAATGTTGTCTGCGCAGGACAGTTGATTGTCCAGGACAACTCTGAGGCTCTTTGCACTTGGACAGGAGGACACGGTGGTGTTCTCAAGGGTAATGGACAGGTCCACTTGAGGGCAGTGCTTTGCCGAGAGGTAGAGTAGCTCTGTCTTTTCAAGGTTGAGCTTGAGGTGATGCGAAGACATCCAAGCACTGATGTCAGTGAGACATTTAGAGATTCTAGTTTAGATCTGTGTGTCAGATGAGGGAATGAGAGGTAGAGTTGGGTAAACAGCTTAGCAAAACACCGTCACCCATCAAACCCACTCTGACAGCTGATTTTTGACAAATACTATTCACATTAAAGTTCATTCACACATGATTTGCTGGTATTTTTCCTTTTTTAAATGCTAGACAATAACTCAATCCTGTGGGTCTATTGAACTGGTGATGCATATAATTGAATTACTTTTGAACGTTATGGTAAGGTATTTCTACACAGGATTTGCATCGCGTCTGTATAGCTGGCACTCATACAACGAGCTAAGCCATTCTAAATAGTATTGTTTTAAATTATTTGAAGCAGTAAACATTGAACAGAAGGCCTTCCAAGTATAATGGCAGAGGGTTTTAAAACTTTTACTTGCACTTTGTTATCTGTTAGGACAGCTTTGTCTTTAAGTTCTCAGTTAAGTTTTAAAACCCTCTGCATTTTTACTTATAATTTGTAACTACTACAAAAGAGTCCTTAGCCGAATGCACTACTCAAATTGTAGAACTATATAATTATATTTATATATATATATAATTATATATAATTAATCATATAGGAAACCATCAATCATGCTATGCCCTTCTTAGATGTAAAACATTTATACTGCTCTGTGGGTTCCCAGAAGGGAGGTTAGTACATTTGTTTTACTAAAATATAATAAATCATGTGGCATCAAGTGGCTAATTGGAACTATAACCCCCAAACACAGCCTATGATATGGACAATTTTTTCGGTTAATCAATTGCTCTACAAGTGCCATGAAACATGCCCACCAGCATATTTGACTGAGTGTAATCTATCAACGAAGCAGACATGTACATTCAACGTACAGGCAATGCAAAAGTGTGCACCCACGTCTTGACATTCAGCGATGATTTATTCAGTAAATCGATCATAATGTCACACAAACGCTGAACTAGAGCTTTGTCTCACCACATATCTAGCTGTTAATTCGCTATGTTGCATTACCATTTTCCATTTTACCAAAATAAACTAGATAATAAAAGCAATTAAAACACAATCAGTTGCGTTTCAAAGTGTTATGTAAAAACACGGCCTGGTAGCTCTTTGGGATTCTACACGTTCTGTCTTGGTGACCCCTGAAGGTGAACCCTTGTATAGCTGTCCCTCCCATGAATACTAAATATCTCTGAATTAAACATTTTCGCATTTCTCACCACTATTTAATCAGTTGTCTTATGGAGTTTTCCGGGTGGAGTAATCCCCGAGGCTCAGCGCCACTCTGACTGGCATCGTAAAGATGACTTGTGCTCTGCTGCTGGAAGAAGGCCGCCCGTTCTGCAGGAGCCTCTCACCGTATAGAAGCTCCTACCGTCTTTGCTTGCTACACACAATGTGCCTTCTCTGAGCAACTCTAGTGGGATTCAAGGCCCCTGAAGCACACTTAATGCTTTGGACTTCCATTGTTAATGTCGGTTAACGATCACATGGGACGGTCTGAAAGACTTGTGTTTTGGGACTGCATTTGTACAAGTACTGTTCTATGCATATCTATTCATTAATTGTTAACATTTATAAAATCAAGTGCAGCATTTCATTCACAATATAAATAACAAACATCCTCTGTTGTGTAACGTACATGTATACGTGCCATTTAATTGGAGAAACCTCAGTCTACCAGTTACTAATTTTCCAACTTTAATTAAGTCTCTGGTGAGCTAGTAGAATCTCAAACGCTCGTATCCAAACAGATGGCACTCTGTTTTTTGCATATACCTCATGCCACAGGTGTTCTCGTGTTCCCCAGAAGAGTACGCATTCCTTTATGTGGTCTCCTGGGCCCCTGCGATTCAGAAAACCAGCCAAACAATGCAGAAACGTTGGCTTTAATTAGACCTAAAAATGCTATACAGAATAAATCAAACGGCAGGCAGGTCATCCCAGGGCAGGTTATTTGAGGATGTACCGTTGAGTGTGTGGGACAGCGTGGATGAATGAGTTTAACATACAGTGGGTAGTCTTATCTCCCCCATCGCTCCACAGGACTGCTTGTGGCCTGATTCATAAAGCAAGGTGGTTGCCTCACAAGGCGTAAAGCCCCCGCGCAGCGAATGCGGGAGTTGTATTCAGCCAGACACATACATCCTGACTAATGGCGCCGTGATGCATCCAGGGGGACACACACCCGCTCATGTTCTTTGTTCCAGACCATTTGACTTCTCCTAACCTCCGCGAGGCTCTCCCACAACCACAAGTGTGAGTGATCCATTTAATATCATCAAATATGATTAGGCAAAACATATCTCACAATAATTTCCTGCTGTCCTCTGATTCGGCAGCGATACAGATGAGGCATGAATGCAGGTGATATAATTCAAAACAGACAAAGAAGACAATTCCATATACACATTCACATACTTTACATAATATACATATACAAACAACAACAAACAAATTTGTAAATCTATCTCAGAATGTCCAAATCTACAAAAAAAACAAAAAACAAAAAAAACAATCTATCATCGTGAAGGTTTAGTCAGATAGAGGTAGTAAACACGTACTTTATTCTTACCAGTTCTTTATCATACTGAGCTGTCAGTCAAAGACAAAACCATTTAAAGGAACAGCACACCCCCGAGCTTCTGAGGGCAACAACAACAGCCTTCATACTCAAAGAATATTGAAAAATGCATGAATTTCATCTTCCAGTGTGTCTGTTATTTGCACCTCACCTTTGTGTACAGAGCCACAATACCAGTTAAATGCTCAATATCTGTCTGTCCTGCATAGCAGGCATTATGAATGATGGGAAAATATTAATATAGCGAGGCAGATTTCCCTTGACAGATTATTTAGTTAGCCTATAGCAGAGCGTCGCAAACTTTTTGACCTGCCACAAAGTGGTTTGGTGCTTGGAGATGCACATACACACGTATACTGTATGCATGTGTAAAAATATACTTATATGTGGGTTTAGTTATTCCAATGTATAAATAATTGTTAATAATGAATTAAGGTTACATCACAGTAACACAATCAGAAGTAATTAAAAAACAAGTTAAAAGAAGGAATATACTATATTTGATTTTTAATCTTATTGTATTTTTAAAACCCCTTTTATTTGCTCACTAAATCACCCAGTGGATTATACAAGGCAATTTACATGCTTGGATAGTGAAAACAAGTGGAATTGCTGTTATTTCTACATAAAACGTTGTGCTGTTAATCCAAGAGGAAAACCACTATTTGGAGTTAAAGGGTTTTGATCCCATTAGCATGGCTTCTGTGATGGTCACTAATCTATAGAAGAACTGTGCGATGGGGAAATCTGGCTCTGTTGACAAAAGGCGGTTGGTTGCGTTCTTAAAAACTTTACTTCATAATTATAGGACTGACATCCTTTTTGACAAAAGAAAATGAAAAGACACTATACAAATTTCAATGACAGCTGCAGCAGTAACATCTAAGAGAAATACATATTCTGCATTACATGTCATCTGTTGAATATGAATTGCACTGCATGTGGAAAGTCGTCATAATTATGCTGTAGTCATGATGTGTAAAAATGTTTTTCAGATATCAATTCGTCGCTTAAGGCTTTGTCAGAGACTTCTGTTTTGCTATGATAAGAGGTTATTGTGAGCTGGAGGATTGATATGGACCCTGTATGCCTACAGGGTACTGGGATATCATTTTCTCTGAGTCTAGTTCGACTTCCAAGGCCTTCTCCGGGGTGATTCTGGGACTGTAACATTGCCCAGGGTATGGTTATCACATTTCAAGGGTAAGGAGAAAAACCCTTCTAGTTCAGTATTTACCATTACACCGACACGGCTTCCTTCTCAACAACCAGTTACTAAATTATGATGGATTCATAACATTGTTTCTGCTAGGCATTACTCAAGACATTTTATCTCAATTTGCATAGCGTAATGAAGCACAGAATCCTTAACAAAGGGACGGGTATTGAGAGCTGATGTCTGTTTGAATTGGCTGGGCTTTTTGTGGTAATGATTTTGGAGGAAGCGCTGGGGACTGTTTCTACAAGAGAGGGAGTGGGTCGTTGTTTGAATCAGGCAGATGGTTGGCCGGACAGCGTGTTGATAATGACAGCATTAGTCTGCCGGGAAGCAACATTATGCTCAAGGTCAATGAGAGCCGAAGAATAGAGCTTCATAATGACCGGGCCCTGCCTCCTCATCAGGACATGAATATTCACAGGAAGTATGGAGGTGCTAAAAGAAAAACTTTTAGCTCCCTAAATAATTTGTATTCAATAGTTATACGACTTCTGCTGAAAGTAGGTTTACTCTAAAACGAGGGATTTCACAGTGATTTGAGGTACCTCCAGTAACTTGAACTTGTATAATGATTACATGCTATGCCTTTAAAGAGGTAGTAAACATTGGGTGCCGATGACACCCAACTCTACTTCTTCTCTCCATCTGATCGCAACTCAGATCTCTGGATGTCTTGCTGACATCAGCGCTTGGACCTCTTCGCATTACCTAAAGCTCAACCTTGATAAGATCAAGCTACTCTACCTTCTGGGGAAAGACTGTCCTGAAGTGGACCTGTCCATTACCCTTGAGGACATTTTCTGTCTTTATCCCTTTATTAAAAAAAAAATGTCTTCTGCTAAATGCCGTAAATGTAAGTATTAATGGACAAATCATACTTGCACAGACTGTACATGCTTGCACACACCCATGCAAGTGTTTATGTGTCTACGGGGGCCCGGCTTTTGTTTGCCCTACTCTCTTGTGGCCAGATGTTAGAGTCACTATACAGTATGGTTTCTACTGTTCTAAATCCAACTGATTTTACCTGGGGCTTGAATTGATGCAAAAAAAATAAATAGCTCTGTTGCTAACGGAGGCTTGTGTTAAAGTAACACTTTTCTGCAACATCAACTCAAATTAGTCATAGACATCATGGAATGCTAACATATCATCCAATTTCACAATGCTGAACATCACCCATGTTTGTATTAACCACAAATCATATTTAATGAATCGATTCCTATCAAACTCTATATGGGTTTTGGTTAGCGTATAGGCCTACTGTAGGCTACTACAGGATAAAAAAATGCTAACAGACATCAGAAATTAGAACCATAAACTAATAAGAGATAGGAAATGTTTCCTCAATCAACTATAAATCATTTAATCTTGCCTCAGGGTAAAAGTTGGACAGTTGGACTCTCAGATCTCAGAGAATCAAATCAGAAAATGGTTAACCTGCAGGTTACTAGTCTTCTCAAGTTCACTGAAATGAGGGTAATAGCAACCTACTGTGTCTGCAGATGCCATAGTCCTGTGAAGCCACTTCAAGCATATCACAACTGAACTCCTCTGAGATGTGAGAGGAATTCGTGGATAGTTCTTTTGTCACTGTGTGTAAATGCACAAATAATGTAGAGCGGAGAGCCTCCGGCAGGCCTTCCGAGGTGCTTCACGTTTTTTCGTAACCCTTTAATAAGTTAGACATTTTGCAGTATTATTGATAACTGCTGGATACATTTCTACTGTTGAATAGAATAACAAATTACAGGTTTAATCTTGTCCCATTAACATAGCTGTGAATAGGATATAATAGGATAGTCTAGTGGTCTGGATATTAGACTCCCAGCTGAAAGGTTATGGATTCGTGCCCTGCTGTTGGCCTACCTGTAAGCATCCTTGAGCAAGATGCCTAACCCCTATCTTGTCCTTGTGATACTCATTTTAAGTCACTTGTTACGAGCGTCTGCTAAATGGACTAACTAATCGGAGGAATTTGTTCAAATTACTACTACTTGTTAGAAGAAAAAAAGACTCAAATAACATAACCTTTGTAATATGTAATTATAGACATTTTAGCAGGTTTTGGCAAATAATTAATTCTGATTGAAACCACAAACTCCATTTCGAATTTTATTTTATTTTACAAAGTTAGAAATTCAGGCTTTGTTACTGCATGTCACAAACCCTTGGGTGGTAATTTTGTTACATGACTTTGGGGATGTAAGAATATCGAAATGGAAATAAATGCCATGCCCCAGAACAGTAGTTTACAATCTGCCCAGTGTAGCATAAACTGTCTTGGTAAAACGACCACTTAAATAATTCCAAGCGAATGTTTCTTTTTGCAATGTACTTTGCACTTTGCAATGTAAGTGTGATGGGGCCTTCCTTCCCCTTCAAATGTTACCTTCCATTGAACACCTCATTACTTTTTAAACTTAAAAAACTGATGGCTACATTCATACAAAATGCTTGACTTACTTTAAAGTATTGGCGATCGATGACGGTGTAACGACAAACCAGCACTTTTCAGTTGTTCATATTTTAATCCACACTTTTTTCTTTTTCTCTTTACAGTGGCATAGTTGTAAAATGAATATTCAATCCTGGGAAAAAGCAAAAATCTCACACATCCCCAGAAAAAGCAAATCAGTTACAGCGGTTCAAACTTTATACAAAATGAATTATTTATAGCATCATATATAACTGACAAAATAACACGTGTGTGCACTGGCCATGTAGGTCGATGTCTTTGAAATAGTGGCTATGTACACGAAGGGAATATCTGATTCACCAATGCCTCAACATGTCAGTAGAACTGTTTGCAGCAAACTCAAAGGCCATAACGGTGATTGTTGTATTGGTTTTCATGAAAGAACTTCTAAAATTCACTAGAAAAAAAATGTAAAATTTCGAACAACTACTCTAGTTATAACAGCAATAATATCAATCAATATAGTATAATATAATAAGTGTCAATTGTAATAATAAATACATTTACTGTATGTTGAGCAGAATTTTTTACATATTAGCTATTTGGAATCTCTGTTCTTGGAATTCCTCAAAACAACCATTAAAATGCCGGGTATGATCTGAAACAGGTATGTTCTGAAATTAAAAGCTTTAACCGAAGTTCTTAGTTTTACCAAAATTGAATACTTACACATTATATACAAGCCTTATGGCAAAACAATCTCTTGCTTGTGATTGTGATAGGTAAATAAATACATAAAAAATTAATACTTTAAATAGATGTACTGTATAGGCTAATATACAATTCTTAATGTTTCAGGGATCCAAAGATTTAACAATATTGTTCAACAATAATCACATTAGCAAAGTCATTTACAGCAATATCAACACATTGAGCATAGTTGTTTAATAAATTAACATAAATAATGAACCTGCACAGGGCTCCATTCACTCAGTATTTATCTTCCAGTCCAACAGCTGAGCCAACCAAGGGTCCTGCTCTGGGACAATAACCTAGGTACCTTCACAACTTTTCTGAAGCCATCTCTCCATCTAGACTCATATTGAATCCTGAGACAGGATTCAGAGGGAGAACACACCAGTGTTTTCCCTCTGTGTTAGTCCTCAGACTTTGTGCTTTAATTTTTTAGTTTGTTTTCTTTTAGTACAAATCTATGATATGTAATGGAAGTGAAACTATCATAACACAGGCAGAATTATACAGACGATTTCAGGAGGGAGAGGATAATTTAGAAACAAGCAGATTTGGAATTTGGAAGTGTTTTGTTGGCTTTAATGCACCTTTGTTTTTTTTTTGTTTTTTTATGTTATTGTGAGGGGAAACCTCAGGTAACACCTGTGATGACAAAGATCCATCACATGCTAACATTTCAAAACACTGATGTTTTAAAACATGTCTGTGTCTTAAAGCAAAACTAGTAGCAAAGCATGGCGTCTTGTTTCTTCCTGCTGGAATAATCTGTATATAACATACATGAATGAAAGGAAACCAGGAGAAAAGTGAAGTACTTTGGCACAGAAAAAAATAAATAAACAGAAATGAGAGACGTGGGTGAAATCCCAATTGGTCCACATTGATTACAAAAAAGGAGAAGGCAATATTGTCAGCAGTTGTTGACAAACAAACAAATGTAATCTGGAGAAAGCTTTTTTTGGAGAAGACAAAAGAAGAGGAAAGATATGGTGTCAGTCTGGAATTGCTTGTGTGCTGTCAAAATCTGACACGAAAACAAAGGAAAATGTTGGGTCTAAATGAAGTACTCTTTCTTTTCCTCTGCGTGCACGTGGTTTCCCTCTGCGTTGATGATAGCTGTGTCTGCGTCGGGGGCGTCTTCTGCTCCTTTGGCCTCGTGTGTTAAATATGTCCCTAGTCAAACACACACACACACACACACTCCAATTTAAAAGGATTTTCTACTTTAGTAAAGCCCTTGACTGTATACCGACTTCAGGATCTCAAAAATATACGTGACTACGATGCTGGTCCAAGCATTTTCTGGTAACGTGTTCAGATTCCTCTGAAGAGTCTATCCCTCGCCGGTCTCAAGCGATTAGACCAGCATCATAGAACCCAGTGGATGATTATACCCCACACAAGATTTTGTATATTTAATACAATCCAAATTGAATATGTCGTCCTGAGAATCAGTGTGTGGACTTATATTTACGTAAGGAAGCTATATGACTACAATTATATATATATATATGTATATATATATATATACATACATATATATCGCTGTTCATAGAGCCCTGCTTTTCAGTTTTAGCTCCTCTATGTCGGAGCACCCCCATAACCGTAAAATATGGATCAATATGTTGATTTGACACACAAAACCAGAGCTTACATTTGCTTTCATCAATCAGCTATGCTGAAATTGCTGTGTTTTGGAGTATCTATCTACATGGGTTTTTTGAACCAATTTGATATAATTTCAACAAAAAGTGAAAAAAGGGGTTTTAAGTACAATTATTCACCCCTTGAAAAATACAAAACATGGACAATCCCTATATTCTGGAGATAACAGGAGAGGGTACCTTTATGTCTGGCCAGATATCGTCCAAGCACTATTATCAAACATAGTGTTATGAAGACCACTACTGCAACAACACCTCCGATTAGAGCATGGTCGGGGACATGCGGGCCTAGAGCATTGGGATCTGTGTGGAGAGAGGCGGGGGGGGAGAGAAAGGGCGCAACATAGGGTGTTATTTTTATTTTGTTAAGCAGTTCCACAAAGATTTAGTGTTAAAAATATTTATGCATTTATGCATATGACCTGGCAAACCTGCGATAGACCGGGACCTGGCAAATTTGTATTGAAATGATCAATTTTAGGTACATCTGTGAAACCTGATGTGCCTCGGGCAGAGAAATTAGCATTAGTAAATACAATAGTCTCACTAAGAAAGGAGACTCAAGTCTGGCTCCATGTTATTCCCTTAAGCCTTACTTTGCCCTAGTCGCTGCAAACACATTCTTTTCGTGCTTTGCCCTTGCTCAGTGCTGCACCCCCCACTGCCGAGGATCACCGTGTAAAATGAGTATTATTTAACCTGAGGGTGGGAAATGTGCTGAGGGAGTCCCCTGGCCGGGATCCTGCCTTTGTGTCCCGTCCTGCAATAAACTGTGAGCATGTGCGTCTTTACTGTGCACCTCGTGTGCTCTCATTATCTCACTTTGATGAATGGCTGTGGCTTGCGCTCAGTTTTACAAAGTGACCCTGTGAGATGATGGTGGTGGGAGATGTTCCCGCCAAGCCTCATTTTCCTCCACTGTATGAGCCCGAAACAATTCACAACCCTTATTTCCAGCGACAGTAAATATGATGTTGCAGAACATGCAGTTTGTTTACAGCCATGCAGGATAGACTCAGTATGGTTGAAATATCTGGGCCGAAAATGCAGGCACTCCAAGTTTGTAAGAGGAGGTGGTTTGGATAGAGCTAACAGACAAAACAGCTAGCAAGGTAAAAAGTGCATTCTTTATGCTTCATCCTTTTTAAGGGAAAATATAAACATGACGTGATTTGATGGTTTCAAGGGCAAGAGCAATGCTCTTATCACATACAATTACTGCACAATGGGGAAGCAAAGTCCTGAAAATCTCGAGCTTCAGATCGGCATATCCTTGGCGGAAGATGCTATTTATGGTTTCCCCTTAAGGGTGAATAAATGACCATTTAAATATTCATACAGTCATCCATTAAATCCTTTGAGCCTTGACACATTAAATACATTACTTTACGGCAATTCATCAGGATTATAGTAGTCGTAGAAACATCTTTGTGACAACATATAGGCCTACAATTATGATTTATACAGTGATTATTGAGCCATATAGGTGACAAATATCTATAATAATATACCATATTTTTACAAGTATACTACAACACACAAAAACATACATTACGCAGCACATGTATTTATTAATCCACAATTAGTCCAATTCGGATGTGTTTTAGCCTGGTTCCAGGCTAAAACTGAATCCCCACCCACTTTTCAGATATTGCAGAGCATTCATTGAGACTTGCGTTGCCTTTAGCAACGTTGTCCCGTTTGGAGAGGCGCATTAACTAACAGATTATCTTTGCACAGTTCAGTCAATGTTGATGGACATTCTTAAATTAAAAATACAATCCGAAAATCACAACTAGCTGTTGAGTTTACTGTGCGGCGGCTTGGGGGAGGGTCTCTGTGCTTATGCAGCTTCAGTGACCAATTAAATAGACTTCAGAGTGACTGAAGTGACTTGTGACTGGTTAGAGAAATAGAATCCTCCACCCACAGAAATACAGCTAGCAGCCAATGTCAGACTGTAATGGAGGGGTAACGCAATGGCTAATGTCATTTCCCACTATCAACTGAAAACATCTTACAATAAACTAAAACAGTTCTCAAAATACATGACTCTGGGATAGGTAGTAAAGCGCTGTGTAAGACAAACCATCTACCTTCAACCATGACTAAGAGAACACCTCAAAGACTAGCCCAATCAGACAGAGCCATCAAGTCTGAACCACGCCGGAAGCATCAGGCTGCCATGACGCAACCTGTGACAGGAAAGGCAAAAACAAAGGAGTTTTGGCATCTGCAAGAATGAGCAATTGATGCGCGGGGATGATATGATGCATGCAGGGCGGCTGCGATGTATCCTCATCCAGAACCAGCATCACACACTGGAAATCTGGCTAGCAATGGCTGGCAGCGGGATATTTACCTGGTGTAGGCCCTGGAAAGTCTTTGGCTGTTGCCATGGTTGCAGACAGAGACAGCAGTAAGGGAAGTCGGTGGGGGAGGGAGGGGGGGGGGAAAGGGGGGACAACACCACGATAAAAAGGTGAACACAAAAGTTCAAATGAAATTAAGTGAAATTAGCATGCTCTTGTTTGAGCCACCTCCTAAACAGCATGCAACACAGCTAACCAAAGCCAGGCTCACTGCCGGAGCCAACTGCATGCATAATTTGGTGGGAACAGTCACTAGAAACATTAGGGGTGGCTGGGAAAACTGCACTCCTTTCACTGACACGGACGGCAAAAGCATTAATTCATCCATTTTTGTTTCATAATTGCCAGTGCGCAACCATATGCAAGTAAAACCCCTTTTCCATTTTTCATAGGCCTTCAACATTTTTAACCACAAACTGACTTGCGCCTAAAACTAGATAAACAGTCTCTCAACAAATGACGCAAAAGCGAAACCTCACTTGTTTGTTTATAGTCTGGTTACAGAGTACAGCCTATGATAATGTTGACATTATGATATTATGATATTATGACATTAACGGAAAATAAAATATGATCTTTTGTCTTCCTAGCAACAGAGATACTATTAACATAGTCTGGCCTTTGTGGAATATGTTATACAAGCTAAACTCATACCTAGTGAAACTAGTAACTATACAATTATAGCTTTTAGTACATTATTGCATGTTTGTAGCCATCATTACTGCCGTGATTTAAACACTGCTTCAAACGCTGCTAAAACTCCCCTTACATCCTTTCTCAAGGTTACCTAGAGCAAAACCAATCAGTAACAGGAAAATAAGTGCTTTTTAACAGCGCTGCATATAAAACTCAAACTGAAGGGAGAAGAGAAAGTACAACAAAAATAGAGAAAAAGTGTTGAATTCATCAAGTAAAACAATGCTATTTTCTAGCTGAAAGCCTAGCTGTTAGCTCATCAATCATCAGCAGTGTGTTTAGCGTCAGCTTGTGAGCGGTAGGGGGGGTCACGGAGGGCTGCCAGCATACCTGCAAAATACAGCTGTGATTGTGTGCGCTCGATGTGGTGTTGTCGGTATAGCTGACTGGAAGAATGGAGTCTGAGGGTGTGTGTGTGTGTGTGTGTGTGTGTGTGTGTGTGTGTGTGTGTGTGTGTGTGTGTGTGTGTGTGTGTG
>JAODLI010000005.1:945979-962653 GCA_027575585.1 Percopsis omiscomaycus | reverse complement strand
ACCCCCCCCCCCCCCGCTTCGTCCCAGACATACTGATTCTCATATCAGGACTCATTTGCATAATCCTGCGTGCGATTGGTCTCGGCTTAATGAGGGGCGGTAATGTATTTCTCTAACAATGTGTCGGCCACTCAACACGCCAACGTAAACAGAGTGCTGTGACTACGTCTGGTGAGAAGCTCGCTCATCCTGTGATCGCATGGAAGAATATCCAGGGATCAATCCGCGATCATTGGCTAACTCTGGGTGGCAGACAGACAAGTACTGTTTCAGAAAGTCCAAAATAAAACGCAACAGTGCAGACATTTATCAAATACTGTACATAGTGCATATGTACACACACCCACAACTGTCCTAGTATCACAAGGGCCATTGAGGCTTGTTTGTTGATAATGCTTGTGGAAAAAGCCGAACTGAAAACAATATTGCAAAGATATTTAAAATTTCCCAAACGTCTCCAGTAGTGACGCACTGAAACGCTACGGCGAAAAGACAACGGCTATCTCAACAGAACGTCTCTCTGAGCCCAGGTTGGCACTGTGCTCACTAGTGGGTAGATGAAAGGAGGAATTGAACTATCTCGAGAACCGCTGCTGTGAGGCAGCAACAAAATGTTGCATTACAAAAAAGCATTCTCCGCTGTACTGCCAAATGCGGTTAAACTCCAACTGAACCCTGGTGCTCACACATGAACAGATGGCACCTTCTGTGCTCTCCTGATGGGAGTTTATGCTCACACCTCCAACCACCTAACACAGGGTCCCTCCTCAGACAATGCAGCCATGGTGGGGAGATTAAGTAGACCGGCGCAGAAGTGCAAGTCGCTTCATTAGGCCTAGCAAGGAAGGATGTCTGTGCCCACAGCAATACAGACAGTGTATAGGCAACATTCTAATTTAATGCTGTGTGCTACTCATTACTGCACACTCTATTTACTATCTTTAAAGGGGACGAGAAGGTTTAAATCAATTTCCCAATTAATGATTTGACTCAGTACTCATCATGGCATAGTTAATGCAATAATAAAAGGTAAATCAGCAGAAGAGGGGGGGTGATTTAGGTATTTATGCATTTACCTTTTGAGATACTGATCTCCTCAAAAGCTACAAAAGTTGATTACATTTAAACAATACAGAACTATACATTTTTCAAAATGTGATTGTGATGTTTGTAAATTATTGTTATATTATAGCTTCATAAATATATCATATAACAATATCCCTATACAGCATTTCTGCAGTTAATCTGTAAAAATGATCCGCGTGCGGCATGACTTTGGAAAACTGTGATTATGATATTTATATGTAGGAATCTATGAATGGCACGCAATAAAAAGATTACAGTTACAGCATTTAGCTCTTATTCTGCGACCGTATTGACTCACTGAACCTACACCGTGCACACAATGGCCGTAATTCATTAAGAGTGAGAAACTACAGGACACCTCCAAGCGGCGTGTTGGCGCGCCCTCACCCCCCCCGACTCTCTCTCGCGCGCTCTCCTGGAGGACGCCAAGAGTGCCACCGTCGCAGGGAGTGCGTACCCTTCTACACCATCGAGAGCGGTCAAGTGGAAGGGGCCAGCCCTCGAGCAGGCACCACGAGCGAGGGTGTGTGTGTGTGTGTGTGTGTGTGTGTGTGTGTGTGTGTGTGTGTGTGTGTGTGTGTGTGTGTGTGTCCCTCTGTAACGTCTGCCGCGGTAGCTGGAGGCAACACGCCTCTCTCTCTCTGCCCGTGATATATATTCCCCTCCCTTTCCCAGACTGCAATGGCCAGGAGGGAGCACACACACAGTCAACCTCCTGCCAGATGTCCCGCTGTCTGTCTTCCAAAGGCTGGTGGCAGGTCGCATCCTCAGGGCCTGCCCCATCTTCTCTCCCGTCACTGTGATCACTGTAACCTATGGTGACACAAATGGCCATGCACTTCCCAATGCCTTGGCCCAGGTGGCAGGGCCCATGCTGTAAACTAGATGGTTACACTTCCTCCCTGTCCTTTTTCTCCCCAGCTACCAACCCACAACGCACAATGAACTGCGAATGTGTATTCATATGGTTATGCAAATGGACGCTGTGCAGTAAACGATTCGAGGCGGATCAGGTTTTTTTAGGGGGGGAGAAAAAAAAACAAGGTAGACCTGGCGCTCTGAGATCATAGCCTTTTTACTGGAGAGAAAGAGAGAGGTGGGGGAGTGGAAAAAATTCAATTCCAAATCCATGGCTTCAAAAGAGGATGGGAGCTGAATGCAAATAAAGTTCTGTTTCTCTGTGTTGTGATTTATCACTGTGCTGAGCTGGAGTGCCGGGGCAGGCAGTGTATTGAACGGAATGGCTCTCCTCACATATTGGAAAACCAAGTCAACAACAAAGCGCGGGGAAAATGGAGCCAGACAGATGGATGACCTTCAGCCCTCCCTCCTGGAAACAGGGAGAGGAATTTGTTTAGAGAGCTAATCGTAAGAGAAAAACGTCTTCCAGTCAATTTTAGTGAATTAAACACAGCGAGACAGACTTCTCTAAAGACTGAATGGTTTCAATGAACAAGCATGTATGTCACATTTTTACAATGCCATAGTGACCCAGTGTTGTGACTGTACGCAGTGACAACCCATCACGTTCTTATGGTTTCATTCAAATGCAATAAACTAGAATACGTATAGGCCTTCTTGTCTAAGGCCACATACTGTAAATGTTCCACGGTCAGATAATAGCATAGCATTTATGACTGCTCTATGGTACACTGAGATTACAGAACCTGTTACTGCTGGAAAACAAGTGTTTGTGCACACTATATGAAGCCTGTTTCAGCTAAATGCCACATTTCTGCTGAAGTGTGCATTGCGTATCTATGTTCCCAGGGTCCTATGTTCCCCAGGTCAATAGTCTGTTAACACACATTAACCCTCCTATTGTGTTCGGGTCAAATTTGACCCGCTTCAAGTTAAAATATTTCATAAACATCATCCATCTTTTTTTTATTGGAACAACGAACAAGGCTTCAAAACAGCTATAAACACAACAAATCAATGGTTATTATTTTATTTTATTTATTTGACGAGTTCCCACAACAGCCCATGTCATATTAAGCGAATAAAGAGCTGGGGAACATCTTTTTCAGGTTCCCAATATGTACTATATAGAGCTGGGGAACATAGGACCCCGAGAACCTAAGAATGCGCCTGTTCCCTTCAAATCTATGTAGAGATAACACAGACAGTCTGTTACTATAACTTATCAATTGACCCAAATGGTAACACATTACATATACATATGTAATGGGTGTGTGATATCCACTCATATCAAGTTACCACCATCAATCAATATCACACTTCAGCTACGGATGCGTTAATACGGCGCCGTTTCTATAAACTGTGTATGGGATTAATTACACCGGGCAATCTGTATTTCACCCCTGTACTTTCCATACAGTATAATGCCTCTGCGATGAGTGATGTCACCAGCACCGTGGCATGGCTGAGCCAAAGTCTGCCCAATGACTGCAACAGAGAGCAATCCTTCAGAGCCTCTCCGGCATCCATCTTGCTGGGAGCAGTCAGCAATGAACCTGGGCTGCCTTGAAAAGTTCCCTGGCTGACAGCCGCCATGATCAGCCGTCACAGCCGGCTGTCTAATTCATACCTGAATGCCACATCGAGAGAGAGAGAGAGTAAGAGAGAGGGAGAGAGAGAGAGAGAGAGGTCACCCTTCTGCTATGTAGGACCTCTCTCTATAAAAACACAAAAGTAATCTTGAACACCCTCTCAAAAATCTCTATGTGCTTCAGACATAACCATAGGGATAAGCTATTAAACCGCAGAGGTGGGCACACCTCTGCTGATATTGATATTCCTAGTTTTTATATGCAACCTATGTGGCTAGGTAACATGGGCAGCATTGCCGTAGCACTGAAAGTTATTGCTTTGGCATTCTCATTTGCAGAGCACAGAACACATGCATTCAGAAATAATAATCTTGAAGGTCGGTCCATTTTAAGTGTTGATCCTACCCCCACTTGCGATGTAAACTTTGAAAATACAACCAAAAGAGCTTTCTTTATAACAGTGTTATGTTTAGATGCTCACAATGTATTTATTTGCTTTGGCTTGCCTCTGAAAGGCAGCATACATTGTGGCAACATTTGTTGTTCATACAGGCTGATCTATGGAGTTAAAAGAGTCTCAATAAAGATAAATGCACATACTACATTCACATATGCACACACAGGATTCATACATGCACACACATGATTCATAAATACACACACGGGATACACAAATGCACACAAAATTCATAAATACACACTTTATTGAGACTCTTTTAGCTCCATACTGATCCAGGCCTTTTTTAACTGATCAGTATCGACAAACATTGCCCAACCAAGAGCCTGATCTATTTCAATGTCATCCTAACTGGTTTCATGAATGCAAAGCCGGTGTGCAGTGGCATTCCGTCAGAGTAGGCATACTAGGCCAGGTAGGCACTGCCTATCCTAGCTATCATAAAATAAGACGTAGGCTACGATTATGAAACATTTATTTATAAATCAAATCTGTATTAATCCTGTCTTCAGGGATATTTTCGCAAATTCGGCTGTTCATGCATTCATACACACAGAATAAGTGCTGCCACCTGATTTTTCTCCCATAAGACACGTTAAAAATGTCTCTAAACTTAGTTTGAATAAAAGCTTAGAATAGTAGAGGGAGACCTACACTGGATTTATAAAAATAAATAATAATAGAAAATTTCAATATAACATTTTTAAAAATAATCTGGCGGGCCAGTATTATTGCTGGCGGTTCAGTTTTCCTGTTGCTGACCACTGACCTAGCGGAAGCTTAATAACATGACACAGAAGGGTTCCAAAAACCTTTAATGAAACTCATTGAAACTCAAAACCATCAAGATAATAAACCATCAAGAATATCCTTCTTGATCTTTCTATTATCAATTCTAATCACTTATAATCGCTTATTATATTATTTATTCTATTCATTATTTTATTTCACAACAGAGTTTGCTATAAGAAAGTTGATCTCAGTACATTTCAAAATATTGAAACAGGACGTAAACTAGTATGGTACAGTTATAGGCCTACTTTATTTAAATTTTAATTAATCCAATAAATAAATTGGATCGGAATTGGCAGCTATAAATATTGGATGGATCGGATCGGACCCGGATCCCAAAAAAGTTAATCGGGACATCCCAACACAAGTAAAAAAAAAATGTATGCAATGATTTCAAAAGTGAAACCAGTTTGTACCAAAAAGCGGTGTACATACATCCAGTCTTATACTCTTATATCCGAGACTCTTATATCCCTGTGGTAGACAAACTATTTCTTTGTAAATGACAGCTGACTTTAACAGGGTCACACGTGGACAAGTAAGTGCAGATCCATTATGTCATGAGTCACGACAAAGCTTTGGCACTAGCTGGCTATTTTTTACTATTTGAAAGTAAAATGTGAAATTGCTCCAACAGAGATCAATTATGAGCCAGGTTGAAATCGTTTTTCTTCCCAAGGCAATTGTATTTCCTTATGGTCAACTTGCAACAGAATCTGAACTGAAAATGTGACTCAGGATGATGTCAGGATGACACTTGTCCTGTCCTAACACAGTGTAAGTCATTTACTCAGTGAGTGAAACACAAAATTGTTCTGCCTAAACCAACACTGCTTTCTTCTCTCTGGTAAATGCTTGCACTGTTCTGTCACAGTAAAACAACAGACTGAACTTGGAGTAAAGAAATCAAACACATGACGTGATTAAAAAGCATCTTTCTTGCATCCACAAGCTGTTACGCATTCTTTTGCCAGCGCTGCAGAAGGGAGCGGTGCTCTAATTAAACTCACCTCCAAACATCCTTGCCGACACCTCTAGAATACTCAAAAGCTTTACAATGTGTTCGAGGTGGGAACTTGTTATGCATGTATGCAGCAGTGCTAATAAATTCCCTGTTTAGACTTCAGACGAGATTAGCGTTGCAGCCTGCACAACACCATCTCTAGCGTGCCACCGAGTCACAGAGGTCACTATTCAAATTCTATGTCACAAGAAAGCCCTCCTGTGATTGGACTGGTTCTCAGAAGTAAAGCCAGCTGACCGTCTGAAACTGTTAACTACTGATTGCTACTGCAAACATCTGTGAGGATTAAGAGCAACTATTCAGTGTTATCAAAGGTGGGAAAATTAGGCTCAAATGAGGAGGCAGCCGTCCATCCATTATAATCAGCTACATTGATCACCTATGAAAAGCATTATGTAAGGTATTGATTCATAAAGACAAATATATTAACACAATTACTACCATACAACTCCTTGAAATACCACTGAATGCAAAATTATTTTGTGCTAGCAATTGTAATCCTTTCATACAAGTTTCATATGTTTCATTATTGTTGGTCAACAAGGCAGCAAAAGGAACTGCCCCGCTCTACCTCCAAGCAATGGTAAGATTCCAAAATCAGGAAAAACAAGGAAAGGAAGAACAAGGATTCAACTTTATGTTAAAGAGTTTTATGAACACATCCCTGGCAGTGGGTGGAGTGCATGTTCCTGAACTACTCCAGCCAAGAAAGGAAGGAATCAGCATGAAAGCTTATTGGGAGTGAGGATTAAATCTGGCCACTGACTCAACCACAGTATACTGTACATGTAAATATATTTACATCCGATAAATCACTGTTCATTCCATTATCAAATATGTTCATATATCCTCTGCCTCACACCAGTTTGTGCGGTGACATTGCTGTCACCTTTAGAGACATACTTTCAAACATTACTGCTAATCTCCTGTGTTGCTAAATACTTGGGGGGAGGGGGGAAGTTATTAAGATGGAAAGTAAAGACATCCTAAATGATTAAACACATAATTAACAGCTTCTGTATGAAGGGCAAGACTTGTCAAACCGCAAGGGTGTTCTGACTGGCCATAGCTACAGCAACCTACTCCAAGCACTCAGAAATTACAGCGATTGTTCAAGCACTGTTTAGTCTACTCCTAGCTGTTATCCTTGTGATTCTATCAACTATCATTGGGTGTCTAATTTTAGTTTTATCTGAGAGATGACCTAACTGAAATAAAAATGTACTGACTATAGGCTTAAGTAGTAGGAAGGAGTGTAGTGTTGCAAACCAAAATCTATTTTCTGCGTCCTCTTTTTGTAAATATCAAGACAAGTTAGAGAACTAGATGACTTTGAGAAGAGATAATTATTCACCATTGTGCCAAATGAACAATTGTGTTTGTCTAACAACAAAGTCTAAACCCCTAGTCTTGCGTGACAATTCTGAAAAATCAAGCTGAGCTTTGGCCATCGCCCCAGAACAAGCATCTGTCAAACCAAATGGAAATTGTTTGCAAAATATATAAATTAGTAAATAAAAAATACTTGTCGAACAACAAAAATGAATAACTTCAACAAAAGATCTGTGGAATCTCAACAGACACGAGCAAAGTAATTCTGGCAGTTTCAGTTTTGGGAACAGAAACTGGTCCCACATCAACAACTTTTGGCAGTGTAACACTGAAAATGGCATTATCCCAACCTGCAAAAATTACATTCTGAAGATAATTAACTTTAATGCTGCTGATTTAATAATCCAGAATGTGAAAGAGCCAACAAACAAATAAATGTTGGATAAAAATCTAAAATAACACATTTGAGGATCCATTAAATATATCTTTGTGTATATGGTGCATTTTGTCCAGTATGGGTCATACTGGACAAAATGCAATCAGTAACAGAAATAGAGAACATAGAGAAAAGATCAAAGCCCATTCACTACATCCCTGGTTAATGTAATGGTTAAGGCCTTGTACTAGCTCTCCTTGATCGTCAAGTTCAATAGTTTGGTATAAGGGGTGTAAATACTGTGGATTGGTATTTTACATTCAACAGCTTGTACAGATTAAATGAAATAAAAAAATATTGATAAATATTTAGATGTGTTTGAACTGTTACAATTGTTAATTAAAAATATTGATATTAATAACAGAAAATATTTAGGTGTGTTTGAGCTGTTAATGGTAAACCATGTGATGGGAGAGACATGCAATATCATATCAAGAGGGATCGAGATCCATTGTGAAAGACATAAAATTACACGTTTTGAGATCTTTCTCAACATAATACTTATGGCTATAAATAAATATTACATTTTTAGTTAAATGTAAACATTTGTCGTTGTAACGGCGTTTCCGGTCATTATAGCCCCGAAAACAAACAGAATCAAGCTGAGCATTTGTTCCGTCACCATCCTTAACCTTTTAGTGCAATAACATTTAATAGAGAGCTACAATGACATTTCTTAATTTGTGACTATTGTGGTATGTCCTGTATTATTAAGCTAATTAGGTCATTTATTCCATTGCAGACATTGTTTGGAGATTAAGTTGCTGCAGCCCATCTGGCTAATGGCTTGGTAGGGTCTCAACTCCTATTAAAATATCTGCCATGGAGGACAAATGAAATATATTGAATCCTATTATTGTCCTAATCTAATTATTCAACATCATTAGACTATCATTTCCCAACAGCCCTTTACATTAGACACCAAAGAATAGAGAATCCAAAATGGTTCTTTTCTTTTCTTTTAAAGTTAAATCAATTAAATGTTGATGACCTTTGTGCATGTGCATGAATAGCCTAGTAACCCAGCGTGTGTCTCGCAGTATCCGCTTTGAGGCATGCACATTTAAAGGCCCTGGTCTTGACAGCTAACAGAAGTAGGCTGGGTGCTAGGCTTCATCTGCCTTATCAGAGTTTACTCAGAACTGTGGAGGCGGGATCAGTTTTTGACATGTTCCGCAGATTTAGGCCACAAATGCAAATCACTCCATCACAGAGTTACTTTTTACCACAAAGCATCCACACAACAGCAAAATCCAATCATTCCTTGGCAACAACACTAATTTAAGTTGGCCATTTGTCAACGGCTTAAAAAAAACAGTCGCTGCTGCTATCCTCCTCCTCAGAAGAAGAATGAACTAAAGAAATGCAATGCATGAAAGACACAGGTGAGTGGAGCAAGTCATGCCTTTGGTTGCCAGTAGGAGATAAAACAAGCAGAGGATGATTTCAATGTATAGAAAACACAAAAAAACATCAACCCTGCCACACTGTTGAGGTACTGAGGTACATTCCTCAACTGGGTTATAGTGCCCCCCCCCCCCCCAGTTGACGTTTGAACCGCACAAAAATGTCTACAAAAATGTATGTAGCTATAGAGGAGGGAGGGGGGGTAGAGAGGAAAGCAAGTCAGGCAAGCCGAGTTAAACAAGTTTCTATAAAACTAGAGAGTGAACTATAATAGCTAAAGGATGAAATACTGTGTCATCTGTAATCCCATGAATAATTTGTCCGAAGCTAGAAAATGAACACTATCTCTGATTCTAGGAATCTATAAGGAGTTAATTGCAGGCTGTAAACCATGCTAGATTTAATGTCCATTGATAGCCAGCATTACATAGCGTGTAACATGGTCGGAATAAAATGACGGCACTAAACCATTTAGCCCGTCATATTAATTTGTAATCCCTTTATTAAGAGAGCTATGCTCCGCCTGTAGTCGAGTGGACTGCCTTAAATGACTTATTGCTGAGGATCTTATAGCTACTGATCCATCTATGATGACTTATGACTTTTCAGTTTTTTCCACTATATAAAATAGGAGCCAAATCTGGCAAATGACCAAAACCTGATCATGTGCAAACTGCTTTTCATATCTTACTCTCATATCTTACAGACTTGAAAGAAAAAAAATTGCTGGTCCTAATTGAACAGTATGTAATAATTGGATGACATGAACTCCAGGGCTTTCCGAATGAATGAAGACTGATAAAAAGCAAAACGACCGGCCCAACTCCAGACAGATCCATAGAAGCTTGTATTATGAACCTCTTTGATAACACATTAGCACAGTAATAGCACAATTTTCTTCCTGCAGGAATTGAATTACTGTGATCATAACTTGGTTATGTATTTACATAATTATAGCGCATTGAGGTATTATTACAGTATGCTTATGGTAAACAGCTTGCAGAATAAAGGTTAACTTAATTTACTCTGAAGCGTGAAGAAACAGCACTGAAATGGGACATCACTGGACCTCTCAGACATTCCCAAAACCAAATGTCCCATCTCAATTAAACTGGCAATATATTTTTTGGAATGACACATATGGCCACCAGTAGTGCTGAAGTCGAACAACAGGAGGCCTTGCCAAGGGCAATGTGAATCCCACGAGTCAACAGTAGATTTAATCTCCGAGTTCCACTTGGCACAAATTGGGATAGTTCAAACTGATTTATCTCAATAGGTCCTTCCAAGTGCATCATTTTTCAATTTATCAAGTAAATTTGACATTGAAAGAATTATGGCAAGTTTTGTTTCCAATGTAAAGTCAGGAGGCAGCCAACTCTGGATAAACAATCAAGGTGGAACACGTACAGCCACTGGTCAAAAGCAATATTCGCCTAGCTGTTCCACTGTTAGTTCTAAATTACATCTCAAACATGGACATAACTTTTTTTCCTGTCACTCCCATGTACCTAATCTTTATGGTTCACACTGTGCAGCAAGGTAAACGCATACGTATTCCAGGAACCATGTAGTTCAGTGTCGTATAGTTCCTGAGCTCTGTGGAAAAAGGATTTATTACTCTATACGGTATTTTGTATGCAGTATACTGTTTAGTTATGCTGGCAAACAAACTCTTAAAACACTCTTAAAAGACTTATTACCTAGATAAATCTATCCATGATATGATTTTACTTCAAAATGTTTGGTCCCAAAAGTCTTTGTCAATATAGGTTCTTCATAGTAAAAATGAATCCGTGTGGAAACCACTAAGAGGCAGAGGAAATCAGGTCACAAAACAGTAAGAGTTATATAAAGATCTTCGATCATACATACGCTTCAAAAATAGTGAGGTCCTTTTAATAAATTCTTGATACTTATTCTTTTATGGATTACCTGAACAAGTCCAATAATGGATTGAATGCTCACTAGAACTTTGATCATCGATGTAGGAAGTTGTTGTAAAATTCTTTTGAACATTGGACTGTTCCGTTTACATTATAATCATTCCTGAATATGAAAGTGGATCCGTAAATGGATTAAATTATCAATTTAAAATCCTTTGTAGATATTGTACAGCATATTACAGTGCCTGCTTTGTACCGAATGCAATAGTGTTGGTCTTAAGTGTTACAGTATCTTTTAAATCTTAAGTTGAGAAAAAAGATGAGAAAAAATAGAGCTACAAGCACAAATTCACCATAGCAGCACGTTCATATTGACAGTGATAAAGCAGTTTGGCACACAGAGAGATGCCGTTTATAAAGGGGTCCAGTAATGAAATGCTAAGTTACAGATAAAGAGGATTGACTTGAATTTTAAAGGAACCTTCCACGATTAATGTCACAAACTCCCCCTGTGATTGATAAACATTTTGAATTGACACGCCCACAACGCTCTTAAGAGGCTCACACAGTTCTCTACCCCTCCTGTAAAGCCTTGTGCATAGTTTTGAGCTGGGGCAGAAATGTGGGTAGCGTATCTTTAAAGCCTAGCTATATTAATACACAATATGTGCCTAAATTTAGGTCCCATCATCAAATGTGTATCATAGCTCTGTGTCCTGAGTTACATTACAATGTGAATATCTTAGAGTGATTTACATTTATATGCCAGACCACACCCACTTGGAGGTGTATTGGTCAAAAGCAGACATTTTGTTTGAGATCCTGGCGTTTATACAGTGTTAAGTGCATATTTTCTCTCATCAGACATTTGTCTGATGTCTGATATTTGTCTAGTTTCCCACAATAACACAAATTCTTGCTCTCTTTGTGACTGTGCTATACTTCTGCTTCTGCTAATAGTTATTCCAGGTAGTCTACACTAGACACTGTTGCCTGCAGAATTGGGGGGAACAGACATACTCAAAAGGGCAGATTGTAAAAGCTAATTTAGCAATAACTGTTATTGTTCCAATAGCACATTTGGCAGGTTAGCATGCGGACATAGCACACGTTAACTAGCCTGGGAGGAAAGCTCCCAGGTTATGCCCCCAACATATAGATCTTGACGGAATTAGCATATATGTAGTTCCTCTTCAATTTACCATTCAGTGCAGTGGTGTGGAGATACTCTGTGACATGGAGCCAAAGTGAAGTGATCTACACCAGCTTTCCTTATTTACATTTGAATGCAGAACATTTTGCAGTCACTTTGAGTTTTTGTTTGTATGTATAATCATCGTGACATCTCAAATTCATTCATAATACTCCAAGCGACCATAGTCAAATGATATTCGTCCAGGCATTCACTTGTTATCAATCTATCGATCTCCTAATGCAAATGATAGTGACCTTTCCACACACTACTGTAGTTTAACTATTTCATTTCCATGCAGGCCCCAGTTCAGAGGTGTGTGGACAAGAGATACATAAATAATAAATAGTGATATATGTCTTATATAATATACATTCTCTCTCCACTAATGTTTAATGTATTTGTCGGTTTATGGCAACGATTAATCTCGCATTATAGTGGATACTGAAATGCAACGAATACAACAATACTAAAAATACTGGTGTGTGGGGGGCTGACATCATGACATCATCTAGAGACAGAATAGGTTTCAACAACTGAATTAGGAATTCAGGTCTGTGTGTTGCCTGCGATTTCACACCGTGATGATACTCCGAATGATATAAACCAATTCGGGGGGCACTGAAAATAAGCTATTAAACTGCTATTAAACTTTAAAAATAAGCTATTGCCATTTACATTTTTAATATCTCCAGCAGTCAAAAATAAATCATATTAACTACGCTAGTGAGAGAAGCAGAGCGGGGTAGCTGGGCTATTGTGAAGCCCTGGGTAGGGTTTACATACACATCTGACAGGCACGTTGACACAGATAGGAATACCATCTTATCTCGGCCTGCAGCACATATTCCTACATGGCATTCTTCAAGAGGAGGGAATTCAAACAGTATAATTGGAAAAGTTGAACTGTTCAAAGAAAAAAAGGTAACAGTGGAGAAAGATGAAGGCATGTGGACATTCTAATCATGCCCATAAAGTCCTTTAAATCGTCTGGAATGTCGATGTGGATAGAAACTGTGTTGGGGTGGGGGTGGGGGTCCAAGCATTCAGTCCAAGCAAGAATGCTTGGACTGTTCGGGTAAGTTTTGTTTAAAGGATTACTTAAACTTATTTAACTTGACATGATAGTGAATGGGCTTTATGGGCTTAGATCTCTTCAGAAATTCTGGACTGAAAGAAAGAAATAGTGAGGTAATTTTGGTGAATATATTATTCATCTTATTAATGAAAAAAAAGTTGTGACCCAACTAAAAAGTGCAAAAGTTTAAAATAGTGTTACGACCACATTTTCATAACCCTATTTCTGTTCACAGTTAAGTGAAAGACTTGTACTGTAGCTCTCTGTGTGTTAAGGGTAACCATTATGGACCGAGTGAGCATGCGGAAGAGGCGCAGAGCGGAAGGTTCTGGTGGACTGTGGGAAGTAATTTTCAGGTAGCATATTCCGACATCGTACAGGTATAGAATTCAAATGAAGAAGAAATCACAGCAGTGTTGATTTTTTTCCACACACACAAAACACCACTGCACCTTCCCCTCAACTTGATAGACTACCAAATGTGGATGTCACGTGACGACCTTGATCCGTCACGCTCACCTGTTCTGTGGGGAAGATAGCATTTCCCTGAAGAGGCACATTGAGTCCTCCTGTGGGGCCGCCTGTCTCAACAATTTCATCCGTTTATGTAAACACAAGTATCGGTGTCCCAGGGCGACAGAAACTGGTGCAGCTTTCAAACCGTCACTCCGGGCACAAGCACTAATTTCATTCTCTAAAGCTGTGACTTCTTCACCGGCGCACAGTGTCCCTTTTAATAAGGCTGGGGCCGTTTCGTTCAAAGACGAGTGTGGAATGGCTTATACTCTTTCTGGAATGATTTTGTAATTAATAACACAGCTGCACCCATAACAGACGTAATATTCGACCTGTAGTATTCATTGTTCCTGTACTGCTTCTCTTACTGGCAAACTCAATAAGGTTTCACCTTAAAACAAATTGGGGTGATGGTTTTTAAAAGGCCAGTATTGCACTTTTGTTGTTTTCTGATTCCTCTACCTGCAATTCAGCAGAGTCTTTGTGAGAAGTAGTGCTCCCTTGCTCTTTCCAGGCCATGGGCTGTACAGTAATCAATGTTGATGAATGAGTAGGAAGGCTCTCTTTATTCCAACCCGCGCTGAATAGAAAGTTTCCATTATCTCTCACAATGTATTCACTCTATCAAAGTGACAGGGTTGAGGCAAGCCACACTCCATTGCCCCCACTGTGCCCATACATACCTTCATCTGTCTGCTCAAAAAAACAGGGAAACCCGGAAGAGATTGCTAAAATAACACTGAACGAAACACATGGAATCTATAGGAGTTTAAGGCAGAGGTCTCGTACATCAATGCTGCTGGATACAAAGAAGCATGTCCAGACACATATAGACTGGAGAGTATTATGAAGGAAATGCTGAGCAGTAAGAGAACACAAAATAATATCAGGAAATAACTAACAGCTAACTAACTATGTATGCAGTGAAAAAAGTACCTTAGCATCGTGAATAAATAAATCAATGGCAAACTACAAGGAGATGGGAAGAATCATTGTTCCTGCCTGCCATCCCCTTGGCTAAACCAACATTTTACTATGGCTTATGGTTTCATGTTAAATTTAACTTGCATGACTAGACTTGAGGTCTTGTTTTGCATGACCAGAGGTTGATGATTAACCATGGCCCATGAAGGACACCACACTGACTTTAACCCTGAATAGACAGGGCACTAATCCTTTGGAAAAGAATATTCATCACTTGCATTCGTGTCTTTTACCCAGTGAGGTAGCAACTACTTTCCTAAATGATATAAAAGACAAACAGATTTAAAGAGAGATTGTTTCAATAAGTCCAATATTATTAGGTTTAGGGGTGTACAGCATGTGTTGTATGTCTTGGCAGAAACACAAGCTGTTGAAAACTGAAGTATACGGTTTCGCAACCTATAAGTCACCGTAAAGTAATTTTATTCAATCCCAAGAGTCAATGAAATTTAAAGCTACGGACAACTTTTGACGTTTTTTTTTAATGTAGTGACACCTTATGCTGAAACTTGAGCAAATGGGTTATGAAAGCACAACTAAGCTACATACAGTGCTACACCATACAACCCAAACTAATGCTAAAATCCTGTCTGTAGACTAGGAGATAAGGCTTACATATAGCCAGCATACCCTGACCACTATACAGTATACCGTACTGTATCATTGTTACGCTATCACACTTCAAGAGGGTATACTCGTATACTCATTACGTTTTCATGTTGTTGATCTTGGGTCTTTTCCATCACCACTGAAGGATATCATGCTCCTCTCCATTAAAAGGCCTGTGGTAATATGACAACACAAAAGCATATACAGGATTTCTGCTGCACAGATAACGTAGATTACTGGGATACAAGATTAAGGTTCAAGTTTTAGTCACTAAAACTCAATGGCTGTCATTTCACTATTGACCTCACATTGTGTACAGTACATTTGCAGAGCGGTTAAGACTTCACTGCACAACCATGTATTCTACAACAAAAAATGTATAGGTTAGTACACACCCAGCTCTATCTACTCAGGAGATGCTATGGAAACCAATTCTGACTTCGTACTGAATGTCTATCATTTAGTGTATAATCTGATGACATGAACAAATCTGCCGCAGGAGAACACAATATTCTGCAGATGTTCCCAATTTTTTAGGTTGGGTTTCCATGGTAAGAAGACTACAGCAATTTTTACTGTATGCTTGAAATTGTTACTTGAGATTTCTCTACCAATGTGTTTAAGGGGAGAGCATACAGTATGTCTAGAGATCTGAGAAAAGACTTCCCTAAACCTCCCCTGTTCTGGCCTGAACATTTCCGTTGCACTAACTTTCATCACTAGTTCTCAAGAGGCCCAACTCCATCTACTTCAAATATTAATGCTACGTCAAATGAACTTGATTGCTGACACAATTATTCTTCATACCCAGAAGGTGCCTTTTGGTCTCTTGCACAGTAGGCTATATCAGGATTCCTGACTCGTTTATTTAAAGTGGATGGATGAGAAGGTCTTAGTGGAGATTCTCATCACGGGGCATCATGGCTGCCACATTTGTTATTGCGGACACTATAGGGGAGTTCAGAAGAACTCAAGAGCCTTCGTTCATAATTATTTAAAATAAAATGTATTCCATTCCTTATAGGCGATACAGTAATATTTACTATTTTGTTTTAATTGATTCTTACTTTGTTAATTCGCCAAATGTTTAGTTATTTGGTAAAGGTCAATGCTGACAAGTGGGTAGAGCTTGCAATTTTATGCGGATTTGAGAACAGCCATTAAAATTATAGAATTAAAAGAAAACAAAACTGAATAATGGGCAAATTAGAAAAAAAGAATCACTCACTAATGACTCATTGATTCATATGACTCACTACAAACGGTTCAAATTAATTGATTCTTTCACATACTGTGCACCATTGCGCACCTTCCTAGTGTAAAGGAAATGTTCCATGTTCCACCTTGTTGTAAACAAAACAC
>JAODLI010000005.1:919422-936386 GCA_027575585.1 Percopsis omiscomaycus | reverse complement strand
TGACAACATAGTTGTGGATCTTATATTGCATTTCTGTCACTAGAGCCTCTTAAATATTACACACTGGTCCTTTAAAAATAATGGTGAACGAGTAGGTTTACACAGGCAATTTTAAAGTAGTCTTTAACAGTTGTATCAAGTCAGCCATTAAATGCAATAATGAGCTTACATATGATAATTAAAATCAACAAAAGTACTTCCCAATCTCTGATTATCATGAGCACTAATTGTAAACTCATTTGATGTGCCCTAATTGCCTGTTATGCACTTGTGCCCTGAGATCTGGTCCAATGGGTGCATACCTTATAACCTTGCCGCACGGCATCTCCGACACTGTTTTCTATGGGTTTATCTTCATTTAGTCTGTATCGCATCCGTCTCCTCCCGGTGAGGTCTTTTGATGTTAGGGAAGGCCTTACACTTGGTGGTTTCGGGGAAGGGGCCGGCGGTGCAGGGGTTAAAAGTAAGGGAACGAGGAGGAGAGAAAATGCAAATAAATGTGAGGGGCACAACTCTGGGTGTCATTATACAGACGAGCAGTAAACACACACTGGCAAATGCGCTGCGAATGTGCGGAAGGTAAATGTGGCTTGTGTGTGAGGAAATGTAGATCCTCCGATGGGAATGTGTGCAGAGGATCCAATTAGGAGGGAAGACAGATGAAAGTGCCACTCAGAGGCACAGGAGGTAAACAAGACGAGCTCAAAAGAGTCCAAAAGTGCTTTTTCATTAAACTCAGCCATCATATACTTTCTTATACCTGTATGAGGCTCACGAATGTCACAGGCATGCCATGCCACATCAACTGTTATATCTGGAAATGATAACTGGGTGTAACCGTACAAAAATTGATCCACCGTCTGGCTCTCTTAATTTCTTTTTCTAGGATGACAAGAAGTTTAATTTCATGCTTTAAAAAGATTTGGATATGGATCAATATTAAATGTATCCATTCATCCAATTATCCATTTATAAGCCTCTGCCCACTTAATCCTGTTTATAGTCAAGGGGGCTGGAGAATATCCCAGCTTCCTTTAGTTGAAGAACATGAAAAACCAAAGCCAGTAACGAACCAGTCAGAGCACAGTGAAACAGTGAAAGTGAAAGTTACATCATTTAGCAGACGCCTTTATCCAAAGCGACTTACAATTACATTGTTCTAATACATGGAGCAGGTAGGGGTTAGGCATCTTGCTCAAGGATGCTTACAGGTAGGCCCACTCTGGGGCTTGAACCCACAACCTTATGGTTGGGAGTCCAACGCCTAGACCACTAGACTATCCTGCCCCCGAAACCCATGATGGGGAGGGGGAAGTTTAGACCACAAGAGAAAAAGATGAAAATAAAGCATCACTACAGTGCTTCATGTTCATAATAGTTTGGAAACAGATTGGGGGATTTACCACAGCCATTTTCACCTTTTTAGAATGGAGATTGTTTACTTTATGTCACGTTTACGTACTGTAAGATTATTTGCATTGTATTTATATTTTCTTTGTATTTTCTATCGAGCTACTTTTTCAAATTAAATAAATGAATTTTTTTACCAAAAGTGAATATACACTGTAAATGAACCAGTTACATCAGCAACTCATAAAAGCAAAAGATAAAAACATTAGGCTATATAAGTTTTACCTTAGTTTATTTTTAGTTAAATGTGTTACAATCAGGCAGTTTCTGCCAATATACACTCATGTCCTCTTCAACATGCAAATAAGTTGAGCTCGTTGACACCCGGCCCGACACCTGCTTACCTTTTTCAAATGCGCATTCATAGACGTACCACTGTATTCATTTGTATTCTTTGGATATTTTAGAAAGAGAATCTACAGGCACGACAGTTACAGTGATGTTGGCATGACCGTTGGTTGTCTAGGGCTACCCCGATATTTTTCAAGGCTAGGAAGGAAGACACTGCAGTATCCTCTATGTTGATGGATAGCTCCATGTGAGGACCGCCTTTACCTGATTGGAAGAATAGCTCTCTCTTGCCAATATTGAGCTTGAGTTGATGAGAAGACATCCAAGCACTGATGTCAACCAGACATTCATGTTGAGATGCGCATTGCTATCCATGTGTTGGGAGTGGGGAAAAGAGAGGTACAGTTCATTGTCATCAGCATAACAGTGATAAGAGTAAACAAGTGCTGAGATTGAAGAGCCGAGAGATTTGGTATACAGTGAGAACATGTAAGGGACCCAATATGGAGCCCTGAGGGACATTTGTGTTGAGAGAGCAAGGTTCTATTTCAAAGGGCCTGATAGGAGCGCTCTGCCCTAGGTGGTGAAAACCAGGAGAGAACATAGTCAGAGATGCCAAGCTCAGTGAGGTTAGAGAGAAGGATCTGGTGGTTCCGTGTGTGAAGCTCAGCAGGGAGGTAAAAGAGAATGAGAACCGAAGAGATGGAAGCTCTAGCAGTGCGAAGCACCTCTGCACTAGTGCAGGGCAAAAAAGAACGGACTAATTGTTTTAAAGGAATTCTCGAGTTCAATTGGTACTGAGTCTGCATTGGTGTGTACTGTTTCCACTTCCCACCCCTGAGCCCAACAGTGGTCGTGACTACTTTCCTTGAGATCACCACCACCGACACCTTATAAGTAGCCTATTGTGCATAGTAGACACTACATATGGTTTTAAAATATCCTAATCACATGATACTAGATTTTACACACTATGGGCTCTATTTTCATAACCGTATCGCAGGCGCAGTCTGAGAGGTATAGTAAAGGCTAGCGCTAAAATGGGCTTGCATCTACCTATTGCCACGGCTATATTTCTTCCTACGCAACACAATTGCCACCGTATTATTATCATTCATGTCCACTCAAATTATGCGACCACTCCTGCCTTGGCAGGAGTGGTCGGCTTGCTGGTTTTCGACAGACAAAATGCCAAAGACAAAATGCCAAACGAGGTCTGAGCACAACAGCCATAAATGGCAACTCGTCTGCGGTAGGTATTTGCGTTGACTTTGCACTAGTTGAAAATAGAGCCCTGTGCCTTTAAGAAATCCCGACTGCAGCAGAGTAATCCAGGTCACACAGTACCAATGCTTGAGGGATTGTCCTCTTTATCATTTACAGTATCAGTTAGTTTTCTGCATCTCTTTGTCCTCTTGACTTTAGTAAGAAGCAGCACCTAACCAAAAATGTCCATTAAAATTCCGTCGACATCAGCTTCCAGACAGGCACTCAAACCTTCAGTTTTTTTTTTTTTTTTTATCCTTTTCTCTCCAACTCTCGGTGGACACGTTCTTCAGGCAGTGGGCTTTATCTGGCTGGTTAGAGTATTTGAAATCCCGGTTGGATCTCGTCATGAAAGCTGTACCTGTCAGGGCAGATGGGTCTTTGATTTACACTGTGCCAATAGGCGAGATTGTGTCAGGTCATCATTCTCCTTTTCTATCTGAGGCACACTTGAATGCCAATGCCATTTGATGAAGAATGCAGCTGGGTGTGCAATGCAGTCACATTAACTACTGTAGCTAGAAACAGTGTGTGATTCACCCTTAGATGCATCTGTCAATTACCAAGTCATAAGGTGGTTGAATAAAGGACAAGTATCTGCATGTTATTTTCTTTATTTATTTCTCCATAGCATGATTATACACAAAATTACTGTTATATGCAAAGAAAATTGGCCTTCTGCTGCTTAGGATCCCATTAGGTTCAACCGAATAGCTCTTCTAAATAACCTCGCTGTCATCCCAAACTACCATTCATAGTTCATAATTCCACACTTCACTTCTCTATATGCTGTGTTATAAAATACCTATCAAATAATATAACTTTCCCTTTAGTATTGAGACAGTTCATTGGCTGTAGGTACAGAAAAGGTTGTCGCTCTCTGAAGGAACAATATACAGTTGTTCCTTTGGAAAAATGTTAATGTTTGTCTTTGCATATTAAAACAAAATCAAAGGTCAGCAAAACCAACCAGTGGAGAGAATTTAAGCAAACATAGTTGAAAAATCTATGCACTTTTTATAAAACTAGATTTAAAATGATCAAAAATAAAACTTTTTTTAAACAATTTTGAAATCATGTCACAAACCGCCGAATCATCCTTGGTTCCCAACCCACACTTTGAAAACTGAGTTTAAAATGTTCACAAGGCTGTGGCATTCTTTAGATGTCTAGTTCTTGGACACACAAACTGGGCTGTTATTAGGTTCATAAAGTACGTGGGAGACAGAATGATGGAAGGACTAAGTGGTGGCTTGCTCTGCAATCACGCTCATGCCCAGATTGTTTTCAGGTCATCAATGGCTCTGATCACCACACTTTGGACTGGCTTCTTTGCTTTCAGATCATTGGGCAAATTGACTGAGTTCTTAAATCTTCCCCTTTTATTCACAAAGGCTATATTGATTACAATATTTACAGCTGAACTGCAGACTGTTGTAGCAGCCATCTGTAGCCACTAACAAAGATGTAATCGCTCAACCCCTCCCCCAACTACCAATTTGTGCTGGATCCCGCTTCCTTCAAGACAGGTTGCCAGGGGATCTTGAATTAATGCAACTATAAACTCTATTTCCAATTTATCCTAGTCCAAAGACACACACACATACTTTAAACACACTATACACTATACATACAGCAGCACACATGCTACAAGCAGTAAATAGGAAAATGACCATCACCGTTTATTTGATAAATCGATACCAAATATGATCTAAAATATCTACAAGAACATTTTAACGTAACCTTCACAGACCTACCTGACACATTAGTTCAGAGATAAATATATAACTGCATAGTTGTTTTTAAAAGCCTAGTTTAGGGGACGTAACATTTGATAAAGCATAGATACCTGTATATTCTCTGCATACATTACTCTTTTGACAGTTCTTCTAAACCTTCGTGCTGTGAAGTACAGAGCAAAGCAAGGACATGAGGGTCTTCCTTCTCAGTAGAAACGACGCACAAAGCAGCCCTTGCCTTTAATCATTACTATCAAAGCGGACAAGCAGGCAGCAAACGCCGAGTTTTCTTATCTCTGGAGTCGAATGAGGTGGCGTTTGAGGAACACACTCTCCAACCTCAGTCTACGACCCACCAGGGGGGAGATTATTCACCCCAGCCTATTAATGGGGTCTGTCTGCATGTCTGCTGCTCTCGCTGGTGTGTTGCCCCTACTCACTGCTGAACCTTGAAGGGACACGAGTAGAAATGCACCATTCACATATGCGTACCCCTATGTACAACTGACACTGTATGAATATTAAGGTACACGTGTAGTCTCGTCATAGTATACCCCTTTGAAGGGGTCCAAGGCTTAAAGCGATATTGAATCGTTTGGTTAAACCCTCAACATCTGTATGAATCACAGGTGTTCAGGATGGAAAAAATTCTTTGTTCACACTTCGCAATGAACTGGAAATTACCATTTACTTCTATTGTTTCCCAAAAGAAATTACGTCTAACGGCCTGTAGAAAGCCAATCAAGTTTCTTGCTGCTACTGTAATATTTTATTCTAAACTCTTCTATTCTATACTCTGTGCTATTGTCTTTTTTGTAGTGTAGTGTTTACAGTTTATTTTTAATCCCGAATGCAAATTTATCTTGAAACCCCATCCATTTATTAGGCCATTTGTTTATTTATATTTTTTTGCTTGTATCAAATTAATTGAATAACAGTTTAACGGTTCAGGAAAGGTGTCTTTGAATGAGTGTACCTTTTCAGGTCTTCAGTAGTCCCAGTTCAAATGAATAATATGTCGTATTTAGGTCTCTGTTTTCACTCTGGTTAATTTAGCATTGTTTACATGAAATGCATATAATGGGTTTTTGTTTTATTACTTATTACTTAATTAGTTTATTCACAGAAAACATGTAACATTGTGTAGAACTAGACTGAAGACAATTATCAATTATCAATGATCAAGCTCAACTCTTTAAGTCCCTAATGGCCTACCGTTGGTATTCACCCCAACTCCCTGTTCTCCAAACATCACTAAAGGCAATTACTTTTCCATATTTAACACGAGTCGCGGAAGAAAACAAAAGAGATTGTGTGTATTATATCTTGAGTTATTTTGTAAAGCTTTTAGATGAAATACATTATTTAGGTAATGAATTGGATAAATTAGACGGGCAGACTCCATGGCTGAGTGATGATTGAATCACTTTTCTGTTTATGTTATTTCGGGCAGCATTCTTTCTGTCAATTACTCAGTGCAGTCACATTGCAGTGTTGCAAGGTGGATGAATTCTGAGACGGATGCAGGGATTTCATGGAATACAAACCAAGTGCACTGAATGATTAAAGCTTGTCTCGCACTTGTTAAAGCTCAGAACTTAGATCATATTATCCAGTTTCCCTCTGCCAGCGCTCCTTAGCCTTCAACCGCATCAGATACACCATCAAGTTGGATTCGGATGAGATTCAGTACGCCGGCCACGGGCGCCTGGATCACAACACAGAGTTCTTCACAGAACCTCAGCCCTTCAATGGCCGCTCAAACTCAATGCAGGTGAATATTTTCACACACACACACACACACACACACCACAAGAATTCTGGACTAAATTTCCATGTGTACTGTATTGTCACCAGCACTGGCCTGAACCCACCAGATCCCAAGGCTGGGCCTCTCAGTTTAACCGCTGCTCTATAATTCATTATCCTCCTCATTAATATGATTAGCTTTTAATGCAGCCGCGAGAAAATTGATCAAATATGGGTACATTCAAAAAGGCCAGCTCTTTTCCACTCTATGCATTGTTTGTGTTTTCTCTGCAGAGCATCATGCTGTTTTGTGAATAAAATATTTGATGTCTCCATTTACAGTCCTCAAACTGGCTGTCATCCTGGCGTCATTGAATTGGATACATACAGTGCTTTCAGATTCTCCAACAAAACAATGTGCATTATTCATAGTGTTGGAACTTACATTTTCAAGTGTGTGTCTCTTAAACTTGCATGCCTTTACTGGGAGAAGAGAAATATCTGGTAGAGTGGACTCATTGGTCTTCCATCATGGAGATTGCTTAAGGCTGATGGCATGAAATAGGCTGGTCCTTGAAATATAGAAGGAAACACTGATCTGCATTTTAAGTAGTGTGCTCTAGGACCTGCCACATGTTTGCCTCTTCATTCTTGATGTGTTTTTCTTCTTCTGGATGAAAATGCCGAAAGGCATTAAGATGTTTATGAGTAAAGTCAAGGATGAATTAGTAAAGATCAGTTTCGACACCCAAGAACTCTGTTGAAAAGGCTCCTAATGGCATGTCCTAGATTATGTTAATGAGTTCAATTTCGGTAATCTGCGCCAAGCGGTCAATGGAGTCGTGATCGGCTGGTAGTTTCGCCTCAGGATTGATCTTACAGAATGAATTGTTCTCAGTTCATTCTGTAAGATGAATTTACAGAGAGATTACCGATTCTGTAAGTTATCTGTAAGATAAGTCCTGAAGCGAAATGTTTCAGCCTCATGATTTAGCTCCAGAATTGACACCTTACTCCTAATGAGGTGTTTGTTTATCTGAACTTTAGCTGAACCGTCTCAAATCAATACCGAAAGTGTTGCAGTTATTGGAAAAATAATACAGGTATATCTAAAAATTCAGCCTTGGAATCAGAACACTCATCAAAAACGTTCTGGGAAAATCTTTCGCACTGCTATTAGAAGCATTAATTTAACATTATTTAATATTCTGTCTGCAATGGTTAAGAACCTTTTCCTCTCACAACTAGACATTGATTCTTCTGCATATAAGGTCAGGTTTCATCAGCTGACGACTGAAATTTCACATTCTCTTAATTCTTTTCTCACTCTTTTATTAATTCAAACACCACAGCTTTTCCAGTGTCCCCCTCGGCAGAAATGTGAGGTTTAGTTAACAAGTCATCTGCTAATTTTGGCACCACAAGGGATTCCTGGGAAATGAAAGAGAGCAAGAATGATAGAGCTTCCAGCAAAGGAGGGGTGCTCTGCTCAGCACATATATCTTTTTCTAGCCTCCCTCAGTGATTACACAGAGATGCTATAGTGTTACACAACGCAGGCTTTTCTTCTCCTTCTGCCTACCTGGATATGACAAGAATAATCAAACAGGAGGCTCTGTGGGAGTTGTCAGACACTGCCCATTCCACTCATGTGTTATTTAAAGACTGTTAGGCTACTTTTAAAAGTCCTACTTCTTTGTTATTTAGTACCGATAAACTTTAAAGGTACAGTCTAGCTCTTAGTCGAGCTGCATTTTGAAAAGCCAACTGGAGGAAAGTGTGTTATTCCATTTTGTCAAGTATTTAAGTCTGACTGATTGGCTGCCTGGGAGTATCTTGTTATTTCCTTTCCTTTCCTATCATCATCCAGCTAAACACTAGTTACTAACAACAACTCTTCTATATGGAAGTATCTTGTTTGTTAACATCTCCCTTTTGATGGGCTCTATTTTAAATTGCAAATTATTCATCAACCTTATAGCCCTAATTATGTTAATTTAACAAACTGTGAATAACCCCAGTTAAATGGTTGGCCATGCCCAATCTGCTTGCTTACACAATATACTGTAGGAAAATGTACTAGAATATTGTCTCAACATGAAGTGTGATAAAAATAAAATTGGTAAACTTCAGTCTGATCTATTGTAATTAGCATTAGGTCATTTAGTAGACTCTTTTATCCAAAGCGACGTACAATTACATGGTGCTATTACAAGGAGCAGATAGGGGTTAGGCATCTTGCTCAAGGACGCTTACAGGTAGGCCAGGTATTTGTTGGAGGATGCGATGATGTCTGACATTAAAATTACACTATTTTAATATGCTTTGCGCGCCTCAAAGCAATTTTTGGACGTTTTCGTTGGCACGTCCGTTACAAGAAAGAGGGAAAGACAAAGAAAAAAGGGATTGTTGGATTTTGCCTTTGTAAATTCCCAGCCCCACAATTCTAAGTGTGAACTAATAAAGGATTAAATGGTAGCGCACTGTGTGCAGATAGATTAACTTTGTCAACATTTTGCTGAATGCAATGCATTTTGCCATACTTTTTTGTCCTAATTTAATTACCAAAGTTTATTAATTTATAAATGTTTTCCTTTAAAGTTTAAGCTCACCACAAACACAAGATAGGTCTGCTTTTTTTTTGGTTAATAAGAGTTCTCGTTCTGCATGTTATCTGTTTATTTGACAAAGTGCTGTATGGACAGATTGCAATGAGCTATTGAGTCAGTCGTGGATAAGATATGTAATCTGAAACAGACATGTATTTATTGCATAAAGACCTGGGTTATAAAGCTATAGCACACTAGCCATTTGTGTTATATTCCATATGGCTCTAGTGATTCATTACCATAAGTCTGTTAACCAGCCCAGGCACGTTAGCACTGTTGTAACTAATGGACGCAGGGCAAAGATAGGCAGGCAGTGTTTTCGCCAGCAGCTGGGGTCAGAAGACAGAAACCAAGTGGAAAGAATTTTCTTATTCCCACTTAGCATTTATCAGTGTGTTGATCAGATTGAGTAATAGCCTGAAGGCTCTCCGCTTGAAGTGAAAACCAAATCCAGAAAGTGTAGAGATGGAGATAAAAGCAGATAGAAGAATGTTCTTCAGAGCCATTGAACAACAAAAGGCTTTGCCTAAATATTTGGGCAGTTTGCAAACTGACAGTTATGCTCCTCATTTTCTCTTGGGCTTTGAAGGCCTCAAAGTCGGATTTGCAACAGTTCTTTTATGTCGTGTTTGTTCAGGTCAGTGCACAGCCTATGAATGTTTGCTGCTGCGATGCTAAACACCTACTCAAGATGAGTCATGAGAAAGCAGCAGAGAATCTGGCAGGCACACACAGAGATGCAGCAAAGAGATGTTTAAATAGCAAGAATTGTTTGGTGCAATCGCACAAACTTCCTGCCTCCAAATCGGTGCATGGTGAATTGGGTGAATTGTGTACATTATTATGGCGAGATTACGCTATGTTGTCACCTTGTGTTGTGTGGTTTTGTAATAGCCGAATATAATCGCATCATCATATCTGTCTAATTCCTTTCCGGCGCTGCATAGTCCCTATTAGCAGTGTAAGTTGCAAGTGCTAGCCTAGCACTCTATTTTATCCAATTACCCTCAGTTTAGTGTCTGTGAGCAGTGATATGATAATTAGAATGCATGTCACTGATTGCATTGCCAGCGGTTGGGACTATCTGCTGCTCTTTGTTCACAGATTGATTTATACTTTGTCCCTTTTGTTATCCATTTGGTGGGAATGAAAGCTGTTGACATATTCCAGGTTGGGCACAGTGGTGGCTTTTGTCTAACCAGGTGCAGTGATTCTTTCTGCCCCTCAGTTTCTCTGCGGTGCTGCTCCTGCGTGGCTACTCTCCCACTGTGACTATTTAATTAGTCACCAATGTCTGTGTCAGTGTTTCAGCAGTGAGACGCTCCACTCTCTCTGTGGCAAACAGTTGCCAAAGAAACACATCCACAGCACGTACACATCCACTGATGCTGAGGGCTGACTCCAGGAGCTCAGGGTGTGATTGAATTGTTTACAGCTCTGCTCTCCTTTTCACTCTTCGTCTTTTTTCTTTTCTGGGAATGTAGCATAATTTATGTCTGGGTGGCTTTTGCTTTGGCATAAATATTAAACGAGTACTGTTAAAATGGCTGTTTGCACCCAAACTATCCATCCGTTCAGTCGACTGTGAATATAAAATGATTGATCAAAGACTTCATTAGATACAACGCTACCACCGGGCTGAGCTGTTTTTACAGCTGGTGTGTGTATATATATATATATATATATATATATACACAGTGTATAATTTTTTTTAGCACACTTAAACTCCGAGCCGTAGCCCATGTTATGAATATCTTCATAATATTATGAGTATCCGAGAATTACAGATGTATTTTATCTACAGAGCAAATATTCAGGTGAAGCACAGAGTCAATCATTGATCAGAGTATTAAGTTTTAGATTTATTTTCCCCACTTGCGGCAACATTACTCAATTGTGCTTCTTTCACTTGAATGAACAACCTTTGGGCATAATGCAATGTTAATAGTACCAGTTTGATTCGGATTAAAGCATTGATTTAACAATCTGCCGTATTACAATTACAATTACGTCATTTAGCAGACGCTTTTATCGAAAGCGACTTACATGGTGCTATTACATGGAGCAGATAGGGGTTAGGCATCTTGCTCAAGGATGCTTACAGGTAGGCCAACTCTGGGGCTCAAACCCACAACCTTCCAGCTGGGAGTCCAACACCTAGACCACTAGACTACCCTGCCCCCTATATTAAACTGGTATGCATATTGTATTACACCCTCAACTGGTTCAACATGTTTTAGGTGACTGCCATAGATCTGCTTGCTCCATAGTGCCACCCAGAGGTCATACTGTAGCTGCAGCACAGTCTGAGATAAGCATTTTTATGTTGACCGTCTACTGGCTACTCTTACAAGTACCATTTTTGCTCATATCTAAACGGTCACTCCCTCTCCCTTTGTTCTGTATTGACCTGTATGCTACGTTTTTATTAGAAATGATTGTGTCTTCTCAGAACAAGGACCATGGGTGCCTTGTTATCTAAACCAGTGATGGTCTCTCTACCTTCGTCACGTTTCCATTGTGATCTCACTTTTGTACCACTTTCTTTGCCGTCTCTCTCCTAGGTCTACCTCCCCTGCCGAACAGCTATTGTCCTGACCAACGAGGACATAGATTACTCTTATTAGGGGATGATTGTCTCAGGGCATGGCGGGAATGGATTCCAACCTCAGACCGAGTGTTAACAATCACCGTCATCTCAGTGTCAACCCTGCACACCATCCAAACCCATGTTTTGTGTTTGAGTTTCTTTAAAATGGAAAACACATTGTGAGCTCTGCTAAACCTGTAATCCCTGCTGAGGCCATCCGCTACCAGCTAGTGGACATTTTAGAGGCTCTGTTAACTCGGCCAGTTATCTGAAACACAAAAGGTAAATTAAAAAATCCTTATCGTGCATGAAATAAAATAATATTGTATTTTTGGAGTGTATATTAAATAGTTCTTTCAAAGTTTATTTTTTAATTATTTTGTAATTAAATCATAATAATTATATTGTGTCTAAAGACATATAGACGCAGAATTGCACTTGAAAATCTAAATGTCTCCAGGTATTTAATCACTGATCCGTAATGGTAACTCATGGAGTAATTTGCACAAACTAACAAGCTGCTTTGAATCCCCGTAACTCGTGAGTATGTAATAAAGTTGTGGTGCGATCTTAAAATGTGTCTAACTACTGGGAGAACTTACAGTATGTAGTCATTCATATTCCAGTGGTTTGCAGTTACAAAGATTTGACAGAGTGACTTCATTAATGAACAGGTAACTGGTAGTGTTGATTAATGAAGAGCAGCTGAAATGTTACAGATTCTAAAGACATCTTTATCGATCTGAATGTAATCACTGGTATTATCTGGGATATCATTAGTAGGCTATTCAATGAACTATCAAGTGCCACATGTATTGTGTCAAATTATCACTAGCCGTATTGTAAATCCTCTGTATATAAAGACATACTATAGTTGGAGTCTGAATTCACACAGCTCACATTGAACAACCAGTCCATTATTCAATTATTTTTCATTTCAACACATACTGACTAGGTGTCCTTTTGTCTCCACAAACTGAAGTTCACACATCTCATGTAAGCTTGATTAAACAATTAAAAAATAACAGCTGCACTGGCAGTTTCCCCTTTGCTCCATTCCCAAGTTAACCTGACACTGAAAGGGTATGGTTGTTGCCAGATATACTGTATGTATATGTACAGTGCTTAGGGTGACTTCCTATTGAATAATATTCAGTATTCTGTTTCCACCTAAGTAATATTGGTCATAGTGAAAAGCCTTGTTTGCTGTTACACATAAAAGCTAATGTGTTGATTTGCTGCCATGGATGCTGTAATTTTGTGATTTAAACCCATTACAATAGTGCAGATTCCCGTTTAATCTGGTGTATTAGACCATGACAGATTTTGTTCTGATATTTGTCTTCCCTGTAGCTACAGTACAGAAAAAGCATTTATATTCAGGACTCTCCTCTCTTTATTCTAGTTTTTTTTTTTGGTACACTTAGGTGTTTGAAAATGCCTTTTCCTTTCTCTACTTTGCATAAATCTTGAAGAAGCCCCGTTGTGAGTGTTCATATCTAACCCAGTGTCACATCATTTTGTTACTGCTCAAATTAATTCTCCAAAATAAAAGTATTGTCTGATACATGGTTACCTTTGTGGCGTATCTTTTTGTTTTAAATCATTACTAATGATTGTCTGTCTGGCCATACTGTATGAAATATGATGGTGAACGGGATGTGTTATTTGACTGTCCACAGATATCGAAATGGAGGTGCTTTAATGTCTTTTGAGAGCACAATGCTCAAGTGTACTCTTATCGGCGAGTACCTCATTCTCAAACTGTTGTTTCTGGTCTGATGATCTGAGAGGGTCTGTTAATTTGAAAATGAGTTTTCCTGCTGCAGCCTTGTTGTCATTGTCATTTTTCAGTGGGATTGCCCTTGTGTCAATGTATTCAGTGTTGGGCTCAAGTGCCATCTGCAGCTCACAAAAACATACGCTTGTCTGAGTCACATTAAAGTAAAAAAAACATTTTTTTCCATCCTTCAGTGACCCTTGGGCAACATATTGTATTTACTGTATTTTGTGGGGGTTATGACTCAGAGTAACATGATAACAGTAGTGGCTACACAATAAAAGTAGGTCTTTTATGTAATGCAACTTACAGTAAAAGGTTACTGTGTCATTTTTAAGTATCACGATATATAGTATCATCGATATTCATAATTATAATGCTAAAATCTTGTTCATAGAGGCTTTACCAACAAATCTGTTCTATAATCTCTACTTCATGGTGTTGTTTCTTGATGTATTTTTATCCATTATTAAAAACATGATAATACAAATATAGTTATGTAGAGATAACATTAAACTTAAATCCTGCTAAATAATAAGAACTCATGCTGTCATTATCAATTTGTTTATGAGCATTTGCAATATTTTTTTTCACAATATGCAGGATTTCTCCACAAAATGTTTCCCCCCTAAAAACGTAGGTGTTATAATCATTATTAACATCTGCCTGAAGGTACAAGGGAACAACAGAGCTGATTTATGGGCTGACTGACATTAGAAAGCCCACGTACAGGTCACAATAACAAAAGTAAATGGTTTGTTTGTGTCAAACAGACTATTTTTCTGGTTATCTGAATTGACTGAATGGAAATCATGCCTTGGTAAACACTGCCATCTACTGGTTTTTCTGTAGATTTTACGGGGCGGAGAGATGTTTCTCCCGCCATCCGCATATGTGTCTTCTGTCAGATGTTACAGTATGGCGATAAATGTGATTTGCACGTTACATGTTTGAATTGTTTTTTTGGTATAAATAAACACCGGGGGATTTTATTTTCACATCGTTTTTAGATAGGTAAGTAATAGTACATTTATTGAGCGTCTTTCTGTACAGTTGACGTAATCCACAACAAAAAACTAAACTACATGTATACGGAAAGGTAGGATCGATGCTGCTCAACTATGCAAACACAAGGAAACTAGGTAGCCTACACATGGCTTGAAATAGAGGAAGGAACCATCTTGCTGATGCAATAGTGAGAGACGTTCTATTATTGCACGGATATCCTTATTCACAAGGCTGTGCTGCAGGGAATATCAATTAAGCGAACTTTTAAGCAATGAAAATAGCTAACGTTACTGTAAGTGCAGTGAATAGTCGTTGAGCATGAGGAAAACGTTGCCTTTTATAGCACTCCACAGCAGTTTCATTTGCAACCAAGGGAATTTAACTCTGAACGTTGATTTCTATAACACGATGATTGTATAATAGATTTTTTGGATTTGTGCAAATTTAGTTTATTCCTTAAACAGCTTGTTTTATGAGAAATCTAAAGTGTATATAGGCTACTGTAGAAATAAGCCTATTGTATAAATCAATTAATCTAATAATTTAATATGTAGGCTAATATAAACAAACCAAAAGGGAGGGTAATGAAATGGGCTTTTACTTGGCATAGACCTTTATCACAAGTGACCTGGAAGTGCTACCAATGAGGGGTACACTTTCTTCCTGTCCTGTCTAAATGAATTGTTGAAGTCGATGTCCACTTGGGGGTTTTGTGTGGCCAATTAGACTTAGTCAGGTGTGGGCGGGTGAACACATGACTTGTGCAGTCTTTCTTAGTTATTTTTGCATTATAACTTCAACTAACTTCAAACTGACAAGCTAATCAGCCAAATAAACTCAGGGGTAAAAGTTGTGTGAATTAAGATTTCTCTGACTAGACAGACTAGACAGGAAGAAAGTGTACCCTTCATCAGTAGCACTTCTGGGTCGCTGTGAAAAGGGTCTATTGTGGAGCTTTCCCATGATCTTTCACCGAAGCATCTTAATTCAGGGACACACAGCTGGAAGTGCAGTGCATTCTCTACACTCAAGTCATGTCATGCAAGGTCATGTTAAAGTACTAACAAGGGCGCTGTTTTTGGCACATGGCTAACTGGTTTGTGAATATCTCATTTTATTTCTCATATTGGGTCACACTGGATATAGACTAATAGTACGAGGCCTTATTTCTGCCTGTCCCTTCCTTTATATACCTCGACTGGGTGAATGAGGAGCGTTGGTTGGCTGAAGGCCAGTGGTTTAATACAACGGCGAGCTCGACCGGGGAGGGGCAGTAGCTCCGGTTGTTACAAGAAGTTAGGTCAAGTGTATGTTTGTATAGTCTTTAATCATAGCTACAATCTGAAATAACTTCACACGCCCATTGCCCAAACATTAGCCCAACCTGAAGTGGGCACGGAATCACCCATGATTTAATGAAATAGTACTAAGCCACAATGATAAGGACATTACTGTGGTTTCAAAAGGAAATGGTCTCAGGCAATGCCAAGTACAGTACAGTTAGGTCATTTTAGCAGACGCTTTTATCCAAAGCGGCTTACAGTGAGTATTATTACTAGGTAAGGAGCAGGTAGGGGTTGTGAATCTTGCTCAATGATGCTTACAGTAGCTCAGGGATCAAACCTGGGACCTTTTTCGACTGGGAGTCAACCACTCTAATGGCTAAGCTATCCTGCCCCAATATTGTGACAATACTGGTTGTAAGGTTCCTGATCTAAAAGCATAATATTTTAAGGAAGCTACTTTTAACATGGTTTGTGAATGGGATGACGAATAGGCAGGGACGGCTATTCAACTGTCTATGAATGAGCTATGGTAAGAACCAGGACTGCTGGTTTAACTGTGTCTCTTGAAATGTTTACTATGTTCATTACGTTACAGAAATGAAAGCTCAAAGGAATGTTGGCATAATTGAAACAGGGTGCGTCTTAAGAAAACAAAGAACAGGGAAGCTCTAATTACAACACACACAGAGGGAGTGTGACTTCATTCTGTGATCAGAATCTGATTTATTGCCAAGTACGTTTTTTACACATACAAGGAATTTGTTTTGGTGTTGTTGGTGCATGTCAAACATTCTCTAAATATAAGAAAGATCAGAAAATCAAGTATTAAAGTATTAAAAATATAAACTATATATACAGTATGATCAGGATTATCAGGAAGCCATTACTCCACTGTATCTTTACATAGAAAAGGGGGGGGCAATAAACATAATATTTCTCAAGACTAATTTTTGAAGGGGACACATAATACAGCCAAAATGTACTTATATAGGATATGTGTGCACAGAGGAAAGCATACTACTATCTTATGTCCGTTTTTCTTTTCTCTGCCATTGCTGGTGAACAACACAAAGCTATAGTTCCGACGCGGTCATATTATAATTATTAAAGTATCGTCCTGCACATAGTATTTTAGGTTTCGTCTGGGACAGAGGAGAGAGTCTCTTACTTAGATATTCAACTGCAGCAAGCCCATTGATCTGCCAATTAACATCATATTGAGCAAAACCCAACGGT
>JAODLI010000005.1:885180-898174 GCA_027575585.1 Percopsis omiscomaycus | reverse complement strand
ATATATATAGTATACAGTTTAGACTACATTGTAGTTGGCAGCACATTTATATTGTTCCCTTCCTGATGTAACAGTTTTCTAAATAGGCGTACTGTATTCCATCTACTCCCACCGGCACTGTATTTCAGAGTCGTTATTGTGCTGCACAAATAACGGTCGATGAATTGATGTTTTGTCGTCGCTAGTTTGGCCCTCTGTCGGACCGCTGTGAGGTAACCACGGGACCCGGGGCCCCCGAAGCCTGCAAGGCTCCCTGCACCGCGTGCAGGTCCGCTACGTGTGTTGTGGTCAGCTGGGAGGTGAGGCTGTGCCACCTCCTCTCTTGTCAGTGGATGGATAGAACTACATGTATGACTACACCGCGTGTTGTGCTTTATAACCTGTGTGTGTGTGTGCCCCCAATAGGCTCCGCCCTGCAACGGAGCACCTGTGTCTGAGTTCCGCCTTGAGTGGGGCGCTGCTGAGGGTAGCATGCAGATATGTTACAGTGGCTCGAGCCTCAGCCACGAGATCAAGGGCCTGCTGCCTGCTACCAACTACTTCTGCCGGGTACAGGTGAGAATGACACGATAATAACTGTCCTGTTCTTTATTTTTTTTAATCTAAAACCGCAAATAAAAATGGATTGAAAGGGAAAGGATTTAATGCTACGCTAAAAGAACAGAGTGAAAAATCCCCATGCTCAGTACTTTCGGACTCCACCTTGTGGTGAAGTGCGGCCATTACACTTGGCCACTTAATGAAATCTGCCTCCATGATGTAAACTACTGCTTCCCTTGCTTTTTGGTGCAGGCTGTGAATGTGGCTGGCGTGGGGCCCTTCAGTGAAGCGGTGCTGTGCCAGACGCCCTGCTCGGTGCCGGCCGCCGTCACCAACGTGCACGCGCTCAAGGAGTCCGAGATGCGTGGGCACAAGATGTCCCCGGGGGCGGACGGCGACGAGGAGGAGGAGGAGGAGGAGGAAGATGAGGAAGAGGGCGGGTCAGCGCCACCGCCGCTCTACTCCCCGTCCACCTGCCTGGGCCTGAGCTGGGAGCCGCCCTGCGACCACGGCTCGGAGATCACACACTACCAGATTGACCTGGGGGAGCGCCAGCCCATCGTCGTGGGCCCCGTCACCAAATACATCATCCAGCACCTGCAGCCAGACACCAGCTACAGGTAGCCAGCTGCCCACAGCCTCTGGGAGAATGTCTTTATTGCAAGCCTTACTGCAAGCCTTACTGTTTTGGAAAGGCATCTACAAACAGGTTTTTGTTACCGTATGCCATGTTAGAGTGTCATTGCTGGTAGACGTAATGCTACGCTAAAAGACTGGACCGTTAAAGTCCAATCTGCACCGTAAAAAGACATGAATACATTATGTCTGCGTTTTAGTCACTACTTGCTTCAGCAGGAGCGTCCTTTTCTCGGTGCGTGTGCCACAGGATCCGAATCCAGGCCGTCAACAGCCTGGGCACGGGACCCTCCAGTCATACCTTCAAGATGAAGACCAAGCCCCTGCCCCCGCTGCCCCCCCGCCTGGAGTGCACCGCCTTCAGCCACCAGACGCTGAGGCTGAAGTGGGGCGACGGGCCGGCCAAGGGCTCCACCTCAGACGCCCTGCAGTACCAGCTGCAGATGGAGGACAAGAGCGGCAGGTGAGTGGGCCGTAGCGGAAGGGGGCATCACGCGGCCAGCGCGAAAGACCCTGGAGCCTGGGAGCCTTTCTCTGTTCTCCTGCGCCGCAGTAACCAAAGCCCCCGACAGCATCTTGTGCACATCACCTGTTGCTACGACGCGCCGTCTCATAAGCGCCCAGCTGACGAGTGACCTGCCAGATTGTTGTCGAGATCTTAGCGGCAGTGCGTTTCACAGTGCGGGGGGAAAAAACACGTAAAGATAAATAACTGAGCATTGTCTGCCGTGGCGTTCTTATTGGCATCATATCGTACTCGTGAGACGAGCAACGGCGATATCTCTGTCACGCAGCGCACGGAAGCTGGCGTTCAGCAAAAAAGCATAATCATTTGTGGTGCATTTAAAAGTGCCACACCAGGCAAGGGGGGCCCTGTCAGGAGTACAGACACCCGTGATCTGTTTATACAGTACACCTGTACACGCGGAGAGTCATGCAGAGTAAAACAATTGCATTTAGTTATCCTCTTGCTTGGTTTGCTCTCGTTTCACCTTGTCTGTCTGTCTGTGTGTGTGTGATTGCAGGTTTGTCTCCTTGTACAAAGGGCCGTGCCACACTCACAAGGTGCAGAGGCTTAATGAGTCTACCTCTTACACGTTCCGCATCCAGGCCTTTAATGAGGCCGGTGAAGGGCCCTTCTCCAGCGTTTACACATTCACCACCCCTCGCTCCCCCCCGGCCCCTGTCAAAGGTACACCTCTTCTCTTAACACGTCCACGGTACACGGTACGGTACACGGTACACTACACAGTACACGGTACGGTACACGGTACACTACATGGTACAGTACACAGTACACTGTACAGTACACAGTACACGGTACGGTACACGGTACACTACATGGTACAGTACACAGTACACTGTACAGTACACAGTACACGGTACGGTACACGGTACACTACATGGTACAGTACACAGTACACGGTACGGTACACGGTACACTACATGGTACAGTACACAGTACACTACACGGTACACTACACAGTACACGGTACGGTACACGGTACACTACATGGTACAGTACACGGTACACTACACAGTACACGGTACACTACACAGTACACGGTACAGTTCACGGTACACTACACAGTACACGGTACACTACATGGTACAGTACACGGTACAGTACACAGTACACGGTACACTACACAGTACAGTTCACGTAGGCCAAATGGTTATTCATTCTCATTAGAATGTCAGTTTGGTAACGTGTTTACTCTCTGCCCATGGGTAACAATACAGCTAGCAATCCCATAATTCAGTGATTCTCACAAAGCAGAACAATATAAAAAAAGATATTTTTTTAATAAGAACAAAAAAAATGACAAGTATTATGAGAATATGAAATGTTGACTCGTGTGACCGCGTGGGGGCTCCTGACCCACTGCCAGTTCACTGTCAGCTACAGTGTGTGGCATTACACTGTTTCTCACCCCGCCAGCCCCCAAGGTGGAGCGTCTGGACGACCACTCCTGTGAGGTTTCGTGGGAGACTCTGCCACCCATGAGAGGGGACCCCATCATCTACGCCCTGCAGTGCATGATGGGAAACTCCGAGTTCCGGCAGGTATGGTCGGTTTCGCTGATCCGCCCGGTGATTTATTTACCTTAACCGGCTCACCTCCCACTCCACCTGAGATCGGCCATGCCATCCGTCACGGTGGCCTTTTTTAAACACCCGACAGGATACGGATAGCTGGATGCAGATGGCTGGTGCCTGCGTTTAGTCACATTTATTCACTCTTGCCATTAAATGGCCCATTATGCAAAGGTCATTGATCTATGAGGTATCCCAGGTGTCTGACTGCTGCCAGCTCATCCCTCCTGATCCACCCCCACAAGCAGTGCAGCCTGGAGTAACGCAGCAGCCTTCCACTAATCTTGCCACATCAGACATCCCATTTGGAGATAGATAGATATATATATATCTATATCTATCAAGTCGAGGCGTTGTTGGACTTGAGAAATGCTACAACCAGTGTTTCTCTGAGTAGTGCATCTAAGTATAAGACTCATCTGTTAGCTTCCCTCTGGGCTTGTAAAAGAGCTGGAAAATCATCTCCAGGCTGCTCTTAATAGAAGTGCTCAGCTCAGCTGGTTTCCACGGTTACAAAGCTAGATTCATTTAAAAGGCTTAAGTTAATGTGTAATATTATTAAACTGAACAAAAGCAATTATGCAGTTTTACATTATAACACAAAGATATAGCTGAGATTTAATATCGGGAGGGGAAAAAAAACCCATTCAGCCTGTAGGTTGTCTCAAACAATCAAACCAATTGAATTTCAACACGCACCAAAGAGCACCAAACTCACTTGAATAAGAGACAAGAGGAGATGAGCAGCTGTGTGAGATTACATTTAGGTAATTTAGCAGACTCACAAAGCGACATATAGTTAGGTTACAGGGGTCACGTATCTTGCTCAAAGGAGCTTACAAGTAGGCCACCTCCAGGGCTCAAACCCATGACCACCCCCCCCCACACACACACACACACACACACACACACACACACACACACGAGATATTGGGGCTTTGACGTTATGATTGTAAAGATACACAAGGTGTGGGTCCCCAGTATGACATTGTGTGTGTGTGTGTGTGTGTTTGCGTGCAGTCCTACAAAGGGCCTGCTACGTCCTACCACGTCCAGAACCTCCAGCCCAGCAGCGACTACCGCTTCCGAGTGTGTGCCATCCGGCAGTGCCAGGACGCCCCGGAGCTGAGCGGGCCCTACAGCCCCACGGTGACAATCTCCCCCCAGCGCGGCGACCCCGCGGCGGGCGGAGGAGGCGGCGCGACGGGCTCGGGGTCCAGGGTGGGCCCCGGGGAGTCCGGCAGGCCCCGGCGCAGCCTAAGCGACGAGCAGTGCGCCTTCCTCCTGCTCATGGTGTTCGCCGTCATCGCCATCCTCATCGCGTTCGTCATCCAGTACTTCGTCATCAAATGAGCTCCTCCGCAGGGCCACCGCTTGATCTGGATCTGGTTTTGGACTTCTTCTCTTTTGTCAGTTTATTTGTTTTGTTTTGTTTTGTGTCATGTTCAGTTGTGTTCCAGTGGGGGAGGGAGGTACAGGGAGGGGACACAACGATCACATCTTTGAATCTTGCGCCCGACGATGATTTTCTGGCTTCGCTACCTTCCCCGCCCGACCCTCACCACGCGCATACACACCCACCCCACGCGGCATTGCGGTTTCCTCGACTACGGTTTCTACTCCTCTTCGATTGGCTGTCCTGTGCAGGATGAACTGTGAAGGAGCTAATTAAGTGTGATTGGGGGGGGTCTCATGTACCTGTTAATTACAGTATATAAATGAATATATATGTATGTATAGATATAGTCATTATTTATATTTCCATTTATGTGTCCAAGTTTTATTTTTATTTTTTTGGGGGATAAAATGGTGTGTAGGTGAGTTCTGAGCCTATGTGCTGTTTTGTTCCTGGGACCTGGCGGGGGGGCAGGGCATAACGTGGGCCGTGTCACAGCGGTACGTGGCTGGCAGACCCCACTGGAGTATGAAGGGATATAGATCTATAGATGTATAGATATGTCACTATATAGATATCTATCTATATACACCAGAGAGAGAGAGAGCACTTTCCAACCCTTTGATGTTTAGATTAAGGATGCAAAAATGACTGGAGAAATGTTAGTATATTTTTGTACAGTAAGACACAAGGACCTGTAAGGAAACAATTTAAAAGAAGGAAGAAAAAAGAATAAAGCTCAGTATAAAGTTAGAAAACAGTCAAAATCCAAACTAACAATGAGTTCAACTTATTTTTACTATCATGGTTATACTGTAGCTTGTTTTTATTACAATCATGCAGCTGCTTTATTCTGAAATATTGTTGTTCAGCACAAACAATGTATGCTTACCTGTACGTTATTGTTTAGTGTTTTCTCCCCCTGCCCCCAGTAATTGATTTTGCACCTTTAGTCATAGAAAACCTTGACTGACTGCGTCTTGGTCTTGTGAAGCATTTTATCGAACACGTTTTGAGATTGTGCACACCCTCCTTGTGCTTTTGGGTGTTTTAAAAGTTGTACAACCGCATTGTCTCTGAAACAGCTGAGGTTTTTCAGCAAACAAAGCCATGAGAAGCCACTGTTTTTTCAGAGGCCTTAATTGGAGAAAAGTTGTTAAAAGAAATTCTTTGGAGCATTTTCTTTTTTTTTCTTTTTTTTTCTTTTTTTTTAAGCAACGTTTATTTGATGTTGTGACAATGCATCATCATGAGGAAAAAATCAAGCATAGTTGCATGTATTACGTCAGATTTTTTATTTATTTGTTTTGTCAGGTCCTATGTATGTCTCTCATTCTTATATATATATATAAATTGAAGTAATATGCTCCATAGAAAATGAAAGCAAATGGCAGATGCAACATGTTATCTCATGTACATCCTGTGATTCTAAATTTGCCTTTTCTCTGTGTGTGTTAAATATTCCTAACAGATTGCTGACACTGAGTTTTCAGTAGGGTCAAATGTTGTTTGGTTATGGCCAGATAACTGCTGTTGCAACTCTTGAAATGAAATACAGGTACCTTGCAAAACGTCTCGCTTAATTACATGATTTGGTCCTTTCAGGCATTCTGCAAATGTCTTCTTTGTCATTTAAAGAACTCAAATTCCTATTTTTGATAGTGATTGCAACGTGTGCCATTTTAACACCTCTCCACCATGAGGTAGCTACCTTTGGTTGAGGAGACAAAACGCTACAAAAACAATAAAATATGCACAAAAAAGAGACCATTTTTATGTAATTTTAATGTTTGCAGTTACCTCATACACCGTACATTCCAAAATGAAAATTTGTTATACTATACATACTACCAGACATATCACTTTAAAATGTTCGTTATGGGAAAAAAAAGAAAAATATAATCATAGATATGTATCATAAGTGTATATGTATAGCCATGATATCTACAAAGGATCCATGCACAATAAAAGATTTATAATTCTTAATCATCTTTGACGTTTTGTCTTATTTGTGTTTCTGTTTTTAATGGCTAGGTTGACTATAATTAAATTTAGTCCATCCAGAGGAATTTATAAATACAGTGGGGCCTTTCACCGTCTTCCTGCTTACAGGGCTCATCTTGTCACCCTGTGTAGATGTTGAGCTCACGGCAACATCAAAGTACTGTGTGACATAAGACTAAATGGTGGTACTGCAATGGATCTTTAAAGGGGCGCTCCTGCATTTCTGTGCAGAATTCCCGTTCTGGTTTGAACCATAGACTAAATAAGTGGACAAACCCTCCTTGATGTCACCCGTAGATTTTCTGAAGAACAAGTTAGAAGCTCCGAGTGTGCTGGCTTGGGCTGTCGCCTAACTCCCGGCTATGTATAATGAATGGATAAATTGATGGCTTAATATAATTTCAACTGATGAGTAATAAAGAATGTCACCCCCTGTACAGCTGTCATGAACGGGGAAAGTAGCTCTAGAGATTAAACACGTTTTTTTGTACCAGGATGTAAACATGATTATTTCTGCTGTAAAGTTGGACATTTTAACATGGGTGTCTATGGGGATTGAATCGCTTTTGCAGCCAGCCTCAAGTGGCCATTCGACGAACTGCAAGTTTTGGCACTTCCGTATTGGCCTCATTTTTAAGAACCGAACGTTGCCGCTTGGTTGGAACCGAACGCACCAGAGTACACGCCCCTCCCTCACCTGAGTGCTGAGTGCCTGTCACTCCCACTGTGCAACCCATAGGCTGAATCCCTTCTCTTGCCCCACGCCACCCCCATCTCTCGGACTCAATCACACCCCCTTTCATGAACAGGACATTTATGGTTCTGTCTCCATCACATTCACTTAGGTAAATTAAATACACCAAATTAACATTGTATACGGGAGCGTTGAGTCTATACGTTCTGGTTACACAAATCTCACTAGAGCTGTACATTTACATTTTACAGCATTTAGCCATATCTAGTTTTTTTGTTATTTTGGGTATATTCCTATTGTCACAAAATGTTTTAAATATTCAGAGTAAGAGAGATTGCTAGTTGCTTTGCCAGTTGTGTTATTTTGACAAAAGTAAGTACTGCCTTAGCGCTACCAATCAGAGGATGGCAGTGCTGCCCTTGTGAGGCCAGAAACATCTACTAGTAAAAATCAGTTAGTTCTGTAAACACAGTCCTGATGGAATGGCAGAAGTGGAGAGCTCATTTTGAGTGGTGGCTTCTTCCAGACTCTCCAAACATATTGTACTGATTTAGGCAGATTGCATTCCTAGTAAATAAGCTCTATGCTAACAATGAAACATAACTATATTTAGTCCATAGTGAACAGTGCGGGGACCAGTGTGTACAATTTATTTCTCTATCTTTTCAACAGGGGATTTAAACCTAAATGTTTAAACGGGGGTTTACTGGGTGGTTTTCTCTCCCTTTCTCCCAGTTGATTCCTTCCAGATCTGGTCTCTGACGCAACGTGGGCTCCATGGTGCTGTGCTACCTCGGCGCTACCGTTAACCCCGTGCTCTACAGTACAACCTCATGTCCCGGAAATACAGGGCGGCAGCCAAACGCCTCTTCTTGCTCCACCACAGACCCAAAGACACCCAGCGAGGCCAGGGACAGCTCTGTGTGACAGAAGACAACATCGCCACCCCGAACCTCCGACCGGCATGTGAGAGTCGGAGGTTGCAGGGTTTGTTGCCGCAAGATCTACGTGATTTATTGCCACACACTGCGAGGGTGGAATGTTTGGTATTGTTTACCGGGAAAATTGGGGCTAAGAAACCCACTGCAAAAATTATGCAAATTAATGGAAGTCTGTCTGATACACAGTAGCCAACTTCTGTGGCATGTTGTTTACAATGACTTGCTGCTGAATTTAGAGTTTACCGCCTTCGTTCTTTATGTGGCATTAGTTGTCTGTTGTAGCCTTTATTTATACAGTCTATGGTTGTAAGCTACTTAAAGGTACACTCCTATATTTGTGTCTGGATTTTCCCTTGTGGTTGAAAATAGTATTCACATGTTCATTGGATACTGAAAGAAGGTTTTACTTGCTTGGCAACAATATTTAGCTGACATCCATTTGTTGATGAATTTGTTCCATTTGCATTTGTGAAGCATTTGAATGATTGTCATTCATAATGCTTAATTGTCACAGTGGCTTAATTCTCCTGTTGCCTTCAGTTAGGTGGATATGTGCTGTGCAGTTCTAAACGGTTGCCATGGTGTTTGGGAACCATTCTCATAGATAAAAACAAAACAAGATAACCTATTAGCCTTGGGTCATTTAATTTTAGTGATGGATTGGCGTGTGTGTGTGTGTGTGTGTGTGTGTGTGTGTGTGTGTGTGTGTGTGTGTGTGTGTGTGTGTGTGTGTGTGTGTGTGTCACATGTGCAGAGGTTGCCAGGTCTGCCATCTTTCCATATTTACATTAGTAGATTAATATGGATGTGGAATAATTGCTGTGTGTAATTGCCAGACCACCTGGGACCTATCGTTTTGGGTCTGGGGCTAAAAGATGTAATCTGACCATGCTATTATATTACCTATAGCCCCTAAAATAGATTCATATTGTTAGGTAGTGTCCCCACATCACCATATTCCATATAAGTAGGCCTAATGGCTGCTCTGAGTGCATTTCATGGAGAGAAACAAGATTGCCTCCGTCAACGGAGGCAAAGACTGTGGCCGTTACTGTCTTGTCTTATAACTTGTCACTTCTCCAAACTGTTTTGTTGGTGTAACATTTTAAACCTTAACTCTTCTGTTTAGTGGCATATGTTGTCCGGCTGAGAAAGTAGGCTACTATTCGAAATGGATTATTCTCAAGCTAGAACAAGGTGTACAAAGGAGACAACCTTGTTTCCAGGTTGTGTCTCCACACTGTGTTATTCAGACTGATGTTGCCATGATTCATTGGGCCTTTGCGCGTGCACACACACACATAAGGAGACACAGTATCTCTGGGGTGAGTCACCCTCGTGACACATCAGATCATTCATTCCTGCCAGTGAAGCTTTGAGCGGCAGTCTGTAAAACATTCGATTCTCTCGCTCCACTCTGCCGTCACACAGAGACGAATCAACAGGCTCTGCCGCTTTGACGCTGCGTCTTTTCTTTTCTTTTCTTTGCTTCAAGTGCTTTTGCCTGCGCTGTCATCCGCTCCCGCAGACACCTTCAGTCCTTCAGCACCTCAAATATACAACTGGATCAATACTCATCACAAGCAGCCTGTTGCACATCTCCAAAACTATTTTAGGCGATACGGTAGGCCTATAAGACTACAGTAAAGTATCTTGTGTCGGAAATATTATAGACATGACATTATTCTTCGTAGGCCTATATTTTGGTTAACATACGTTTCAGAATCTGGGGACTGAGGACAGGTCGGAAGGGAATGTCGAAAGCTGTGGTTACGGCTTTCGACATTCTCTCCTGCACACAAACAGCGCTAAACCACACACACCTCCACAATGTCCAACCTCATGCTGCTAAGTAGGCTATTGGTTCTATACAATAAGTAGGACTATTTACATTAACAGGGCACACATACATTAAGAAATGTAGCTACTCAGATTCATTTTGTGAATGGAATATGACGGCAAAGGCAGTTTAGAGTTAAACAGATTTCTACATATTTGCCGGTAATTTTTGCTGCCCCATTTGCTGTATATAGCCTCTGTTTTTCACAATTCTTTCTGTGATTATAATTGTTATCACTGGTGTGTTCTGTGCAAACCAGTAGGGGGAGCCAGTTGGCTATTGTAACTGCAAGGGGACTACAAATTCATTGTACTGTAGGCCTGTTCAGTAAACATGGTGCCATTTTAATCTTTGGGTGTCTTGCCTCTATACTGCTAACAATAATTGATCTTCTCTTCCCTCAAATATATTTCCCCAGATGATTTACACTTGTCGACTTCCTGTTTAGGCATGGTACATATTTATGTTCATGTTATTTAACACAAACTCCTCAGTCGTTAGCCTACCTAGTAATAGTAAGGAACCAATAGGAGGGTTAAGTTATCTATGTTTTGTCACCTAGGCTACCATCTATTTAGATAATGACACCTGTATATCATGTTTTTTATCATATAGTAGATGCAGGACAGTATCAATCAATCAGTCAATCAAAAGGTATATAGCCAATAGGGGGTGATTTAGCTACACACACACACACATATATATACACACACACACACACACACACACACACACACATATGTGTGTATAGAGATTAGGCACACACCAGCAGGTTAATTTCCTGCAGAATGTGTCTGACATGTTTTATTGTCAGCATACGCTAATGAAAGCACAAGCAGAAGAATGTCCAGCATCTCCCCTTCTGCTTTCTCCTCCTGCTCATACATATAGCAAGACAGGGGATTATTAGTAATTCCCCACAAGCCCCGGGACTCCTGTGAATTTACGCCCCCAACAAGCTCTCCCATTCTGACAGAGCTAAAGACCCACACACCCCTCCACATTATATAATGGACACACCACATTTTTATGAAGCATAATCTTGACGTGAAACGGGGAAGCTCTGTACATTATTGTTGATAAATCTACAACTTGGAGCCTAAGTGTGTGAATGTGACGCTGACTTAGGCTATACATTTCCCTACTACAGACCTTTGTCTGGGTGGGTTTAAGGGGTGACACAAAGGGTGTTAATGAAGGCAAGAGGAGTTACTAAAACGTTAAAAAGTAGTAAGTGGGGAAGAGAGACACCCAGCCAGAGATAGGCCGTGAGATAGGCCTACTTGAAGACAACGGAAAAATGATTCGCATTTCACCTGCTGACTAAATATACGGCGCTACGAGACACCGCTACCACAAAAGACAACACACTGCCAAAGAGTGACAGCAGACAGATGTAGTCTGCAGAACCTGACAAAATGTTTAATTTATCGCATCATGGTACAACGCTGCCTCCTGGTGACCAGACAACATATTCTGGCCTATGTGAAAAGTTAAATTATTTTTCATCCTGGTATTATTAGCTATGTTTTTCCATAATATTTTTATTTTACATATTCAGGGGCTACCCATCCCTGGCACGGTGGAACCGTGGAGCGCACCAGCACGCCCCTACGGTAGGCCTACGGCAAACATAGGTTCTCGGTTCGCGCTCTATTGATGCGCGCCGCCGCGACCACAAGCTGTACACGGAGCTACGCCTCTCCACTCCTCGAGCACGTTGTGGCTTCAGATATAAACACAGACCACCCCTTTTCTAGCAGTTTAAGTTCCTCAGCCAACTCACACACACCCGCCTCGCCCACACTGAAGAGTCGTGCTTCAAGTAGGCTAACGTTTACAGGAGGAGAGGGTTCCCAGGATGGAGGTAACAGATATTAAGTTTTATAATTTTTTTTATCATAACTTGTTTACAAAACGAATTTGGACTGCGACAGAAAGGATTTTGCACTTGCTTGTCTATTCTTGCCCATTTGGTGGTAGCCTACCAATATTGAGTTAGGCCATAGGCTATATCAAATGTCAAGGATTCTTGAAGTAGAAATACGGTTTGGTTGTAGCCTTTCAAATAAACATGCCAACTTGCAGTGCATGTAACCACAGTGTACGACAGGAAATGTGGAGCTGACAGCACATCTGTCAAAATCTACTTGTGGTCATGTCTGTGAGTAAACGCTTGAGTAAATAAAACACTCAACTCTCTTTTAGCCTATGAAGTTTTATGTTGTTTTTCAAATTTGAATAGCGTACTCTAATGTAAATATATATTATTATACCAATGACTCAAAATTAAAACTATAATAGTAACTATAATGGTAACTAATATGTCATTGTTAGCCTACTAATTGAGAGTAGGCCTACTTTGAACTTGGGAACAACTTTATATTAAAGTGAATGCACGTAATAAAGTGTATAGCCTGGTCTTTGCACACATCTGTTTTTGTGCAAGGCAGAACCAGTGTTTGCATAACATACGTTAGGCCTACACTCTTATAACATCATTCTTATAACAAGTATGTTATGTCATGTGTTGAATATGAGGAGCAACGCCTTTTTTTCCACAACTTTTTATGAAGCAAGTGAGCGAGTCCTTTAGCAGTGTTAAATAAGTGCTCTTAACGTTTTAATGGAAAAAATGAGTGAATTTAAAAACAGATATGTTTATACCAGCGTATGCACCTACATCTGGAAAAGAATACAAAATGTAACACTTTTTCAAAGGATATAGGATCATTGTCTAATGGGAATTAGACATAAAATAATCTTCTGTGCAACTTGGGCACAACAAAAACTCTGCAAGTGACTGTGGGGGGTGGGGGGTGGGGGGGGGGGGGGGGGGGGGGGGG
>JAODLI010000005.1:872547-885170 GCA_027575585.1 Percopsis omiscomaycus | reverse complement strand
CCCCCCCCCCCCCCCCCCCCCCCCCCCCCCAGCAGAGAGGTGTGATAGGGGTATACGCTCACGAAATTCAAACCAAAACAATGATTTTTGGGGATTTCCGGACGCAAGTTGGGGAGTGTTCCTTTAACTTTCAAACTACTATTATATGCATCCATTAAGTCATTCTCCTGTTCCTTATCAGTAGTTGAGACCTAGAACATCTCTCTCATATTGCAAATCCAGATGAATAATGAGTTATTGGGTATTCTTGTATTTGCATAAACCTACCGTATGCAAATTGTAAGTATGTTGAATACTTACAATAAGAATAAACTGTTGTGTCTGAGAGAAAGGGGTAGTTACCTTTTTGAAGAGAACCAATGGAATGAAACGGAATCACCATCAAACCGCGTACCATTCACTACTTCACACTAGCTAGTTAGGTTACAATATCTGTCTGTTTTCAGTCTACATCTCTTCTACCCAGGTGACCGTTTTCACAGAAATTAGTTTTTCCTTGGTATTTCCTCTAGGTTATAAATTGCATGTAGGCCATGAACATTTCAGCTACTGTATCTTCTCCCCTGTACCCAAAAATAAAATTGTTGCTATAGCAAAAACCAAAGCAAAACCCCTAAACAGACACAAAAGTGTCGGTCTACTGTGTTTTTTCTTTCTTACTTCCTAGTTTTAATTTCTTACTTCCTATTTAGTTAGTACTGTTGTTGGCTGGCATTTGTGAAGTATATAATTTTCTATGGCATTCCAATGTTTAAATATGTCAATTATTGTAAGGAGCAGTTATCGAAAATGCTAGTAAAGCCTTGTAGTGTATATTGTTTGGCCACTGGGGGCAGAACTATGCAAAGGTGTGTTCTCAGTACCGCGCGCGGTATGTAGACTAACACCAGGTTCTTTAGACTATTTTAGAGGCTAATTCTGCTTATTCTTCCACAACATATACACCCTGCTCCAAATGGAAGCTTTTTAATGATACTCTAGATCGTACACACTGCTACCACTTTTAGCTGGTACCGTAACTGCCCTTGAAGGCCCTTAAACTAAACTATACAGAGTCTGGGGGTGTGCTGCATGGCTGGCATGTGATGTGATTATCTCCTGAAGGCTCGTGTCGTCTTGTCAGGGCTGTATGGCACAGCCTGCCTGACGTCTGCCCAGCAAAGATTGCATGGAAATATTAGATAGACAGGGTGGGAACACAAGAAGATAGAGAGGAGGGCAGAAGTCATTGCTATGATGCTTACTATTTGATGTGACTTTGAATTTGCCCTCTTCAATTGTGTCCAGAATTGCCCGTGTGGTTAAAACCAGTATTACAAAAATATTACTGTTTTGTTTGTAGCTCTGAAAGTGTCAGCCCCTACCACATCCCAGCGCTCCAGCTGCTAAAAAGTTGTGCTTTAACCATTGACTATTGTGAATTCTTTGACATGTCCCACTGGCCTAATGTTGTCTAGAGCATATGCTATTTGTTTTACTACTATTTTGGTTTTAATTAGTAGGCAAGCCTGGATTGGGTGTTACTTGAGGAAATGAAAAGGAAACAGTATCTGTTGATGTGTATTTATATTGATTTTTTACACAGCATGGAAGACGGATTTCCTTCATAACAATAAAGAATTAAATAAATAATAAACATTTCTAGCTTATCTTTTCTGACAGTTACTTATAGGCACAGTTGATATCTTGCTAGTTCCAATGCAAAGCGGGTACTATTATGAAATGTAACAAGAACCTTCCATTTTGAACCAATTGCATTTAAATATCAATAATACAATATTAATTGAATGATGCAAAATCATGTTTCACCAAGCAACATACAGTACAGACATGCGTTCTATTTACTGGACTCACAATTCTTGGTCATTGCATAGAAATTTCCACTTCAAAATAGTTCATAATAATTCATACATGACTGGTGAAAATCAGAACAATGAATCAGCTTTTTATGTATCTGGAAGGAAGCATAGGCCACATACACACTGCTAACGATGGGAGCCAGTTGTGAGATCTATAGGATTTGTTTGGAGGAACTCAGGGCTTCAGCTAAGGGCGTAATCCCAAGGTTGTGCTGCACTACGCTAGCTGCTCTATACACCCCAGACCATGCAGCTCCCACCCACTCGATCCACAGGCCAGATGGTTTCTGTCCTGGCCATTGCTCGTGGGAATACCGCAGCACCACAAGCCAGAATCTCCAACAGATGCTTGAGTCAACAGTTTTCTTTGGAGTCGTAGAAGTTTAAACATTTGGGAGAAATGGCACTCCATAATAATAAGAACATGTTTACATTCATCATGAACCTCCCCTCTCTGTGGCCAGATAGACAAACTGCTGCATTTATATCAGTATTATGTCAGAACAGATACCACAGACATGCCTCGCTCTGCCACCTGTCGCCATCTCTGTCACCGCTTTGATCATTTCTCTGTCTAAAATGGCTGTTGTTCTTCAGTTATATCTAGCTAATTTGGCACCTGTGTCTTGCTAGTAAAACAGTCTCAACTCGCACTTTGAAAAGTGCTGACTTCCAATTCTATGGTCTTGTGAGCTTCCTCAGAGAACAAGAGGTTATCAGCAGTTTTCTGCGGTGGGGTTTTTGACCTGTGCTTGTGAAGTGTTTTCCCTCTCGCCGGCTGCTTATTAGTTCTGTATCGTGTTTATGTTTCCACAGCCTTACAGTGCTCGTCGGTGTCAGAACCTCCCTTTTTCCCCTGGACACCGCAACAGCAAAGCCTTTTGGGACGAGTGTCCTTTTGACTCTGAGGTCCTTATGCCTGAGAGTACATGCCCATGACTTATACACATATTCTGCACATCCGCATACAGTGTACATCTGTACGCATGTGTACTACACACACACACACACTACATGCGGGCAGTGGAAAGTGAGATAAACAGATGAAGGCCAATCCAGCAACGCATCATGATTTCCTGGAATGGCAGAGAGAGCGAGAAGTGGCCTGACTGCTCTCTCTGCCAGTTAACAAGCACAGGCTGGACGAGGGCCGCTCTGCGGTGGGGATCCCGCTGGTAGAACGCGCTGGCTTGTTAGAAAACACGGTCCGCAGATTCATGCTTGCAGAGCCCAGTCTCGCTGAACAGCTGGGCTCACTAGCCTTTATTTATAGACTGTTCCTCAGCTCGGCTGGTTTAGAGAGTGTAGGGCTAACCCATCAGAGCTTAAGGGGGATTTCACTTCATCGCATATACAGTCATTTCTTAGAGACGGTTTGGAGCTCTTGAGCTAAACAAAAAATGTCATCAGTTCAACAGCGGATTACATGGCCAGGGATGGCATGACCATTGCGGTGTTGATAAAGAAGATGGTTGGATGTCATGCGCTTCTTTTCCCGGTGTTTGGAGAGCGCAGACAATGTCGGCCTTTGTGAGGACGCCGTCATCCGCTGGTCCTTCAGTCAGCCTTGTGCCTCCATAGCAGCATGAATAATAATAAGGCAGTGTTTTAAAGGTACATTCCTCGATAGCATTATAGCGCCCCCTAGAACCCTGACGTTTATGCCCTCCCACAACATTTTTGCAAGGCTATTTAACTAAAAAGTTGACTTTTCCAGCAGGGTTACACACATTCACACTTGTGAAATTCTCAATAGAACCAGGTTATTCTATGGCTTTTCATTGTGCACCTCCCTGAAACTGGGTTGAGTGCCTTGCTCAATGGAGTGAATTTTTTTTATAATACTATAAATTGTGCATACTATTTTTTTTATCATTATACTATTTTGACTGCATAGTACGGCTGCATAATAAGTCATCTTGCGGGGCCAGACTTATGCTATCGTATAAAACGTCTGGGGGACATCTATGAGACAATCTAGCCGAAATGTGGGTGGAACGGTAACAGGGGTTTGAAACTTCTAAACCAATCCATGGCCTTGTGATGGTGGAGTTCAAAATAGTAAAGGTCAAAAATAGGGTCCGAAATAGCTTGACTCTAACCACGACCCGATTCTGTCTTTGGAATACTGCCACGATGTTGTGATGCGTTGCTATGGCAACCGTCTTCACTGGTTCCTTGTTTAGACAGACTCACAGTCCAGTACGCCCGAGTGTATTACATATATAGCGTCTTGGAACATCTCTCCATGGGGCTCAGGGGTTACTGCTCAGAGACAGGATCAGGGCTGTCTTTACTGGCCTGAGGCTTGTTCACAGGCCTGGAGCCCTGGAAATAGAGTTCGTTTGACTCCACAACTGCAGTTTCCCACTCTTTCCCCAGACCTCGGGGTCCCAGTCGACTCAAACTGACTGCACACTACCGATACCCGACTGAAGGCTTATTCAAAACAGATGGCATGATGTGTTGATTTTGTTGTGTAACTGCAAAAGTACCCCCACATACAAGAACCGTGATTTTCCTGTGAGCTCATTATTTCAACATTTTTCTTTTTTTTCTTTAGGCAAACTATAAAAGTGGTCTCCCTCAATGTAGCATTGAACACACACATCAAACCTTAATTTATCTGTGTTTTACCCAAGCTAACTAACCATTCCTGAGGGTAAGGGTTGGCATCCTTGTGAACATTCCTCTCTTTTGTCAAACAAAACAAACAAAAAAACAAACAAAAAAGAAAATGGAACCTTGATTTTGCTCAAGTATTTGAGTAACTATTATAACAAACAAAGCTGCACTTCCTGTGCTGTCAAACTCAGGGTTCTTATGGAGGCATTTGTTTTTGAAGGACAGGAAAGAGTTAAACAATTAGGGTTACAAAATAATGACGGAGGTTTGGGTGGTCCCCAGTGATTAGTAGTTATCATAGTTGACAAAACAGAGCTCAGGAAAAGGCTCGAGATATGGATTAGAAGCACGGAAAGCATTTGCAGAAACACTGGGTGTTCATGCTGTAATACATTTGGGTGGAGGGGGCGAGGTAGTGAGGTCATCTGGAGAACAGGGTGAAAAAGGAAAATAAAGAGCATAATTACACAGGGGAATGTGTGCATCTGTGTGGTGCTATGTTGTAACAGTGTGGGAGAACCCCATTTCATTGGGCTACAGGTCAAATGGTGCCGATAAGGGGTAATGTGGGAGGGGGATGATTGGCAGCTGTTGAAAAGCATAAGCTTTTTAGTGGTCAATTAAACGGGAATGGAAAAGGGATTGGATAAGGGAAGACAGGAAGGCGGAGACACCGGGAGGATGGAGGAGGGGGGCGGGGGCAAATGAGCAAGACAAACACAGAGGGGAGAATGCAAAACATCAAACTGTGACATGGGAACTGTACTGTACTGGCACGGCTATGCATAGCTCAGATCCATATCAGGCTGGAAACAAATGTCTTTGGCCGATATAGTGCCACTTCTTGTCACAAAGGTTATATATACAGTAATATGATGTAGTGTGATATATAAGGTAGGTTTACATACTGTATGTGAAGTAGTATTGTACAGCAAAGGATAAAGCCCTTAGAAACTAGCTCGCGATAAAAGACTACATAAAAAAATTGACTCGCTGCGACCGGGAAGGTTTTCCAGTCGTGCATGCCGAGTGACAGCACAGTCAAAGCAACAGGCCTCGGCCAGCTTATCACCTACACCACAGCTATGTGGAGTGTGTTAATAGTCATCAAAGGACAGTGCGGAGGAGGGTTCAGCCGTTGGCCTGGGAATACTGGGAGAGAGAGAGAGAGAGAGAGATTAAGAGAGAGAGTGAGAGTGTGGGCCAGAGTAGTGATAAGGCTTTAAGGACAGGTCTGCCCTGTGGCATGCTGCGGTGTGATGTTAAACAGCTGGGCTTCAGAGGCGGGCAGACACAGTTCTTTATTGGGAAAACGGGGAGTTTCTCAGAGGCAGTGGTTTTTCAAACTGTTGGAGCCAAGACCCTCAATAAGTGGTTCATAGTTTGTGGGTGAGCACACAAAGGGGGTTGCAAACGGTGAACAACTTCTTTTTTAATAGCATGAAGTAGCATACAAATAATTAACATATACACAACCCTGACCACTATCGGAATATGTATTTGTAAAACAAGATGACCAATTCTCAACTCTTCTCGAAATCATCTCGCCATTCAATCACAATCTTTACACATTTTACAAGTCAAGCATCCTTATTTTGTCTCCCGCTTGTATTGTGAAACAGATGTTACACGTTTGAATTTCTGAATGCTGTGTTTCGTGTCTAGTTCGTCATATTCCTCATAATTGCCTGATAACAGTAATTACTTTCCAGTTAATCCAAGGCACACCAATTATTCTGGTTCAGTTGAAACACAGTATACACACCAGACTTAACAATACTTCAAAATACTGACTGGTGAAATAGCATGGCATAGTCTAAATGGAAAATGGCCACAAGTTTGGGTAGTGGATACATTTGTCAATATACAGTACGTAATGGAATATGTAAATGCTGTGTGCAACGCCTCTTTTTACATGACGTCTAAAGAATAAAAATCAAATTTTACAAATCCATGCGATTTCTTGCTTAAGCTGCAATATTATGATTTCACTGTGGTACAGAGGAAGGGAACAAGTGACAGTGTCTTCCTGTATTAACTAGAATGAGGCCTTCCTCTGGCTCTGTGTCAAATTTGAGTTGCAACAAACTAGTTTTCACAATGGTTACTGACAGCATTTGTCTGCAGTTCTTGTTCAGTCAGTGTTCTGCGTTATCTTTCTGATACGTGTTCATACCTTTCCCAGAAGGACTCTCCATCCAAGCCATCTGTGGCCGAGCTGGCTGGAAGGTTCAAAGGTCACGTTTTACCTATGCCAAACTCAAACGACGAGGTAAGGCAACTCCCAAATGTATGAACAATAAAACATAGACATAATTTTTTAATAGAGGTGCACAGCCTTCACATTATCATCTCACAGGATTTATGTTAAAAAAATATTTAAAAAATGTAACAGTTATACAGGCTCCTTGTGATTACAGATCTTGTTTACAGGAAATCTTGCTTTTGCTTTTGTAGAGGCTGATTCGAAGAAGACCTCCATGTTCACTGAAGCTGAACAGTCCGAAAGATGATGATGATAAGAAGTCACTTGTAAGTTCCTTTCATATACAATGTGTATATTGTAACATGCTGTTTACACACAACCCATGCTCATGGTTTTGTTATTATTTGTGTCACTGGAAATCCTATTTATTCATCTGTTTATTTAGCATGTTATGTTGATTTATGTTAGTTGTGAGTGTGCATTCCTGTGTGTTCTTGTTCTGCAGAAACCCTCCATTCCCTCTCCAAAACCCTTTAAAATGAAGATAAAGAGCTCCCCCATCATTGAGAAGCTGCAGGTTGGTGTGGAATTATGTGGACAAAATAGGACAATAAAACACAGCTGCTAGTATTATTAACAGTGGACTATACATAACAGAGGTGCTATAGTTAGTGTTCCATGTTTACAGAATTACTGCCATCTAGTGTTCAGCTGTTGTCGGTTGTTTCAGCAGTGTGCTGCTGGGGAAAAAAAGGGGAAGGGCTTGTTGTAAATACTATGCAATCGGCTCAGATTGATGAGCTGATGGGATGGGATGATGGGTCACCCAGCCTCAGGTCAGGATAAACCGCTAACTGATCGTTAGTTAGTCGCGTAGGAGGGCAGCCATGGGACAAAAAGGCTGCCGTTTCTCTCTCTTCTTCTTCTCTCCAGTGCAGGTAGTATTCTCCTTTTTCAAAACAGAGACCTGCTAGGGGTTGTTTGGAGTGAAGAAGGGTGTTACAGGCAGGTGTTTTGGGACAAGTGACAACTGAACGCAGGACCAGTAATCTCCTGTATGACGTAGGCAGAACCTTACTCATGTAACTAGAAGGATGTTTTGATGATTTATTTATTTGAAGTTTGTGATAACATTCATAAGAGGGAAACCCAGTCGATATGGATTATATTGACCTATCAGCCTACTACTGCTGTTATGCTATTATATTACGAGTAAAAATAACTATGAATATCTCACTATCTTTGCCATGTTTTAATACAGTTGTGCACAATATGTAATTAGATTGTGGTTTACAGATTGTGTTGGGCATCCATACTCCTTTTCTCCTCCAGGCCAACCTTGCACTGTCCCCCACTTCTCTGCTGCCGTCTCCCAAGAGCCCGGAGGTGAAGCTACAGCCGCCACCTTTGTCCCCCGCCAGCCCCTGTAGCCCCTGTAGCCCCACCCGACAAACCTCAGAGGCGGAACCAATCAGCTTTGAAAGCCCTCCCGAGGGAGTCCCACTGCCAAGCATCATCAAGGTGTGTCCGTGTACCGTGTATAAACCTGTACATTTGTTGTGCGTCTCCGAGAGACGGTTGGAGGGGCCGAGGCAAGTGTCTTTTTTTCGTGGCAAAACTCTCCTGTAGTGAAGCATGGCTTAGACATTTACATCTACAGCATTTAGCAGACGCTTTTACCCAAAGCGACTTACAATATGTACATTTGTCAACAGCTGAATAGGTCATACACCAGTTATTGTAAGCAAACAAGAATGCAATACATTTTGCAACATACATTTACTATAACTATAACTATAACATTACCTTCAAACATTCAATCCTCAATATTGCAGACAGCCTAGCCTATCACTAGACAGTGTAACTGTATAATTGGCAATGCTCTGGATTTTCTGGATGTATCTATCATGGGTCTATCATGAAACATTTGGGTTCTAAACTTGTCCGCATACAGATGTTGAGACCTCTAATAGACAGTATTTACAGTATACCAAATGTTGTGTTTGGGCTGTGGGTGACTATACAGTATTATATATTATCGCAGTGCTCACTTTAAAACCCTGGAGCTTCGTCACTCCGTCCTCGCAGCGAGCGGTGACATGACAGCCCATCCAACACACTTTCTCAGCGGGTGTCCTGTGTTTAAGTAGGCCTTGGATGAGCTCGACCAAGACACAGCACACGGGGGATTTGTAATGTAATCCCCTTAGCCCAGTTCTCCTTTAAAGCCCTGTGTACCATTTTGTACTGTACCATATCTTAGTTTTTATAGGCAGCAAATAAATGTTAGTATCTAAGTCTATTTAAGACATACAGATATAAAATATAGAAGACATTTTGATTATTCTAGCACCTGATCTCCATGCCAGAGGTCTGCTGGAAAGCTGCACTGTACTTTAAAATGTTTGAATGTTAGTCTAATGTAAATTCCCTGGCTTCTTCTCACTCCTTCCACACAGTCTCGAGCACGACTGTCATTCAAAAGGCGTCCTCCCACAAGACAGCACAGGAGGTCGGCCGGAGAGGAGCCTGGAGCCACTGGGGACAACCTGTCCCCTTGTGAACTGAACAGTCCAAAGGAGAATGGGGACGAGAAACCAGTAATCAACAGCCCGACAGAGGAACAGAAGAATGAGCGGGGGAGCTCGACCGCGGGACTGGCCGGTCAGAAAGAATTTGAGGACAGGGACTTGGTAGCAGACGATCCTGCTGCAAGCAGGGCAGAATCAGCTTCTCAGGAGGGCCAGACCATAGCGGAGACAGAAGCAGAACAGGCCCAGACCTTAGAGAGCTCGGCGGAGGAACAGCGAAATTCAGGGTCTTGCCCTACCGAGCCAATTAGGGGTGGAAGTAACATGGATGACGAGCAAGAGGAGGCCAATCCAGAAGAAGAAAACGAGAGGCTGTGAATTCTCGGAAAGTGCTGGCAGATGTGATTTCGCTGCACTCTCCTCAAATGTAAATGTAACCTCTGTCGCCCTCTCCTGGTAGTTATGAGGAAAGGTCCACGGAGACCAAAGGAAAGACGGGTTCAGCCTTTACAGAGCTGCTACAGGTGGATGCATAGCAAATGCTTGGAATGCGGTATTAAAGTTAAAGGAGGAGGATGTAGGGTTGCTTCTTGTAGCTCTGAACCCTGACGCCTGACTGACAGCATATGGCAAAAAGATTGCAACTTAATATAACATTGAAGTGTACATATATTTTCGATTCTCCATATCATCACAACATTTATGCTATTATGACCTAACTGTGACTTAACCAGTATCTTTCTACAGAAATTGAAGCATATTACTGATGGCTGTTATCAGGGAAAATGTGTGAACCAATAAGATACCTGTATAGGCTACCCTCCAATCAAGAAAAGAGCCACAATTACAAACTTCAACATTTTCATTTAAATTTGAACTTGAATAATTGAATAATGTCAACAATAATAATAGATAAAATTAAAATGATCTCTCTATCACATATTTTATAAATTAATTAATCTTCACCTGCTGATGGATAGGCTATATCAATATGAGGTGAGATGGGTTCAATTTGTCAATAAAGATGTTATAGTGTACAATAACTGCCTTCACTTTCCTTTTCTGAGAGCGATTTCATATTTTTGGTAGACAGCCGGTAGCTAGTGCAAATTGGGAGCCAGAAACAAATTTTCATCTCCCTATTAAACAAACAGTCGAAAGCAACACATTCAGAATAAAGTTTTTTTTTTTTTTTTTTTTTTTTAACTTTTTAATGGTTACCTTGTTTAGGAATTCCTCCTCAATCCCAAGGGTCTCTGTCCTGGTTCCTCCAGTCCTTGGTCCTCCTTGCGGAACAGCAGACTAACATCAGCATTTCATTAAACAAATGTGCAAAAGACATAACATTTATCTGCTAACATAGGGCCTGCAGTTATCGTATGTTTACGTCACAGTATAAGGATTTATGCACATTCAAAAAAAAGATTTTCGGTGACATAATAACATTTAGTGCAATAACCAAAGGCTTTCATGAAACCAAAACATTGGGAAGGCGTACACAAAGCTTAATTCCCACATAATGCGAACCAGATCAAAAAAAATCATAGGGTGCCCTCTAGCGATTCCAATCAATTTATGCTCAGCCAATACAGACGTAGGCTACGTCTTAAACACATTCTAATTATTGTTTTAGATAATACCCATTCTACATACATACCTTGCCCAGCATTTGAAATCACCTATATCACCATTAAATTAACAGATTTAATTCACAATGTCATGTCATGCACTTGCAAATGCAATTGTTGTAATTCAAGTTTTATTGTATTTTCGTTTTGACCAATGAAGTCAAATCCTGATTGAACAACGTAATTTACATTTAACGTACAATTCCATATAGCAGTTTTTGTTCCAAACAAAAGTGATTTTTAATTGATTATTTTCTGATTCTGATCATATTCCTGCTGGCAAGAGGGGGTGGTTTCAACACTGTCATCTTCGAGTGGGTTTGGCTAGGCCGTAAACAGCAAGGTCACGGATCATGCGCACTGATGTATCCCGTGCGGGCGACAGAGACAGGGAAGATGGCGACGCAGGAGAGCGAAGCAACTCAAGCCACTGTGAGCAATGGCGAGGTAAAATGAATGACAGTTACATTGATTTTATTTTCTTGATTGAATCAGAGACCGTGTAGTTTTTTCGAGGCCAAACGACGTAGCAAACACATACGTACCTTCTACCGAGCATTAAACGAGTCCCAGTGACGTTGGCGATGCCGGTTGGTTTTAAAACGACCCCCTCCTACTGTTCACGAGATTCCGAGGAACACTGTGTGGTTAGCTAGCTAGCGAAATGTGTACTTCGAACAGCACAATGCCATATAATGAACAATCGCATTAGCCCATCATATAACAGACAAGGTGTTTACAAGCTTAGTCGTTACTCTTATTGTTACATACCATAACCAGCTAACTGCTGCATTGTATCTGTCAGTGGCTTGCGATCACACGGCCTAAACCAGCGTAGCATGTTTTGTCGCTTTCATAAGGAACTGACTCACACTTCATACACACTTGCCAGTAGCAACTTATTAGATACAGTGGTATAATTGTCAGCTCTTTTTTTATTTTTTTTAACGGTAACTGCTTGTATTCCATGAATGATATTTATCGCTAATTATTGTCATCTTTGAAAATCCCCATTCCCGTCCTCCTTTCCTTCATGTGGCAGCAATGGTTGACGTTCACTTGAGCATAGTTTTTGTTCCAATTTTGGTTTCTGTGCTGTTTAGTTGTTGCCTTAAACTACTAAAGCCCTGACTTCACCTCCTAAATGAATTATCTTGGCCCAGCATTACCGACATTTTGATAGTCTAAAAACCTTGTCTTGCCTGCACTTCCATATGGGTCCACACACAACGTCGCAGATGTTAGCTGCTTGCCACTCGTTTTAACATGTATGCTTTGTATTATGACAATATCAGCCAATAGGTCAGTTATATTGTACCTGTGAACTTCAGATTATGTTGATATAAATAATGTTTGAAAGCTATAGCATGTGTCTTGTACTTGCATAATATGTGAGAAGGACATCAAATGTTTATCCAGGGCCCACAGGTGTAATCAAACTATCTTTGTCTCAATTCACTTTGTTTTTCATTTATAAAGAAAATAATATATATAGGCTATATATCGATATCGGTGTCGGACCCAAAAGTCCAGTATTGGTCGGGCTTGTAGGCTGGGTGCAGAATAACTTCTTCCTATCAAAGATTACCAGAAAAGGCCTTTCCACTGTCTCCCAGGTACACACGCCTTTATTCATGAAGCATGCAACCTGATTAGTTGGTTAATTGTTAATCCTTGTTAAGTGCGTGTGTAAATTATTACCTTTTGTACCTGGCCTAAGAATCTGTTTTTGAATAAAATGTGTGTGTGTATTGGGGGGGGGGGGGGGGGGGTA
>JAODLI010000005.1:852459-872447 GCA_027575585.1 Percopsis omiscomaycus | reverse complement strand
TGTTTTTGAGAAGAAAATTATCCATTTGGCCAATTGTGTTTTGTAGGTGTGAGTCTGTGTTAAGAGTTTAGAAAAAGAATCTGAAGTGGGTAAGCGCTTGTTAGCGATTGAAAAAAACTGTAATAACTTTAAGTGGCTTGAGACAGCAAAGGCTATATTAAATCATTTATAATTATTAAAGCCTTGCTCATGTGGCTCATTGGAATTGGTGCGCAATAGACAATTCTTATATTCATTGTCAAACCAGATGTAAGGCAATCAAAGGTGTCCATGATGGTAAGTATACCCCACAGTTCTTTCAATTTAGCTTAAGTACCCCTCACCAGATGAAACCAGAATTAGCTTGAATTAGTTCAAACTCCATTAAACTGGACATCATCATATCATTCTTAATATGACTATGAAACTGGATATTATTACAATGATTTTCTCTAAAGTGATACTGTTGATGGGGAAAAAAGGCGGGTGCAAGCAGGGGTATGATAATTGTGATGATAAACATGCTATAAATGAACATCTCGCAGTCTTCTTTACCTATTTATACTTTTATATTCGTTGACATGTTTAACAAATTTCAAATAATTCTTCTGTAAATTAAATACATAAAGTAAATAAAATGAATCCACAATCTTCCCACATTCCAAATTCTAAATATAGCAGATTTGAAAAGGCTACATATGTTGGCATTTGACAAATCCTTACCCATCTTATTTAGTTATCCTTATAGTAACTATAAAATTGTATATTATTAAACCACCACCAATTCATTTTCCCCCTTAAAATTTGAGAGTAAAACCTGATCAAACAAGTTCACAATTTACAGTACCTTTGTAATATTATGTGTAAACATACAGGTCAAGAACAGAGAGGACATGGCTGCAAGATAACCTGCAAATCCAAACAAAAGATAGCTTCAGGTTGACACCAAGCTAGTGAATGTGACCTCCATCTGCCCACATTTTAACTTTATTGAACTGATATACTGTAAGTCAGGTTTTATATTAGGTCACTCAAATACATTATTTGGATGAATGGTTAATGATTTAACAATACATGGTTTTGGTGGACTTTCAGACACTGTCTATTCCAAATTTGAACCAAGAAAATTGCACATTGTGAAAAACAAATAAAGATAAGGCTTTGACTCACCATAGCACCCAAATCTATCGGACCACCCAATTACACAAGTGAGCAGATCAACCTGCCTTATCCTATAAATGCACAGGTGTCTCCACTCATGGCTTTGCACTGCATTTCGACTTCCCCTGCGCCTCCACACACAGCACAGGAACAGCCAACCACCATCAACTGGAACCATGCAGTCTGCCGAAGTGAAGCTCTACAAAAACAGCCTGCTCCTGGGTTTCAGGCGCTACAGCACAACTGTCAGCAACATGGAGCAGACCATCCTTCTCCCGAGCCTCCTGCGTGACGTGCCCTCTGACGAGATATGGGACTGCGCGGCAGCGGAGGAGACCTGCAGAGACCTGTATGAGAACTACCTGATGCTAAAAGCCATAAGGGCCACAGTGGAGAGTGGCCTCCTTCCCATGGATGATCACAACACTAAGACCAACGCGGCCCTGAACAAGAACATGGAGCCCCTACTGGAGACGGATCCTGAGGTCCTATTCTACTTTCACCTGAAAGGACTGTTTTCTGTGCTGAGCAACCTCACCAAGAAGAGCCAGAACCTTACAGATAAATATAAAGACATCATCGGCGTGGCCAATTAGAAGAGACATGAAATGTGTGGAAACCCAACGAAAGTTGTGAATATAAGGTAGAACATGTACAGCAAATGTAGTAAACAAAAACTAAATGTACATTCAACACCATGCATTTGACTACAATTAATGGAATAAAAATGTTTTGCCAAAGTTTGTAAACTGCGTATTTTTGCGTAACTAAACTACATTTTCTGCACTTAAACTGCTTTTTCATCAGATTTACAACTAGGTCATTTAGCATACGCTTTTATCCAAAGCGACTTACATGGTGCATAATTACATGGAGCAGATGGGGTTAGTCATCTTGCTCAAGGATGCTTGCAGGTAGGCCAATTCCGGGGATTGAACCCACGACCTTCCGGCTGGGAGTCCAACGCCTAAACCACTAGACTATCCTGCACCCTATCAGATGCATGAATACATTCAAAGTGAGACAGCCTTGTTGCACTAGCCAAATGCACTTATTGTCTGAAATATAAAATATATTTAAGCGTGACAATAATATTCAGTAAAAACAATTGTTTGATTATATATTTTGTTTAATTATATACATAATATTTCAGAGAAGGTGACAGTAATAATTCACAAAAATAACCACACATGCAGATCGTGTTCTCCAAAATGTTCTCTTCTTGTAGTATCATCTTGCAAGTTTAACGTATAGGATGGAAAGGCTCCACAATCTCTGCAAAGGTCCTTTTTTCTGTCGATTCAAAAAGAAAACATGCATTAAGATGTACATCCTTTTTTTATTTTTTATACACATAACCAAGTACAAGTCTGTTATATCAACAACATGGCACAAACCGCGGGTTCTGATGCACTTTCAATTTCACAATTACATTGGAATTTATGATTTTGGTTTGTGTGTTGTATGCCGATATGTCCTAAATGTAAAAATCAGAAATCATTACTTTTTAATACTAGCCAGGATAAATCGCTGCAACTTTCACTGATGAACATTGACTTTACTGTCGCAAGGTTTGACTAATAAATAAGTTAAATATTTCAAGCTGTTGAAACGGCACTTAGCAAAAAGCTTAGCATTTGAGCAATCACCTTAACTTAAGGTGATTGCTGGGCATGATAACTTGGCAGTTTGTTTACCCTCCAGACTGTAAAACATTACCAATGCCTTTTGTAGCATTCAAGATAAGACCACACAGGCCGTTAGAGTTCTAACACAAAATTTATGTCAAAGTGGGCAAACCAAAGGAGTGTTTTCTGATATGCACACAATTTTACACTGGTGTCTTAAACTAACACCTATTCAAAACCCTGTATTCATAATATAATTTGTGTTTAACACAGTACTCCATTACTTTCATAGGCTTTACATTTGTAATATTATAAAAGGATAATGTCAATGTAGTTGGCCTGGTATCTTGAAATGAAACCTATATAGCTACATTTTAATATATTATAATTTGGATATGGTGTGAATAGATTGGAGAGCTTCTCACATTTGTTCCTTGTGTTTTGTGAAATTCCAACATACACACAAAATTAAGAATATTACTGCATACCCTTCACTGCAAAATCTTCTGGGTGTAGTTCAATATAGGCGTTCATATCCCGGTCAAGTCTGGCATAGGTGTAGTTTTCATATTTCGTAATGTGGTAACCGATGAACCAACCAATCGTGGCGAACAATGCTTGCCGATGTACACCTGCAAAATTATGGGTAGATTCGTATTTAACAAATAAGGCATTGCCTAATAATACCACAAGAAGATCAAACCAACAGTGAGTCAATAAATAGAACAACCTATCAGACACGTAAAGCTGAATAGAATCACTTATTTAGGGCAATATTTTTATTTTTTATTTGTATTGTGATTGTAACTGAAATTAACATGAGACCCCTTTATGTTGCCTTTACGATACAGTTGACAGGAAGGGAACAATACTGACATGCATGGAAACAGTACTGTTCTGTCTCACCACTATTGACAAAACAAACCCTCGGGTTATTTCTGCTCAAAGAGTGAACAAAAATATGGATATGCTAACAGACAAAAGAATGAGCGTCCAAGTGCAGTTGCGAACAACGTATCGATATGCCAAGTTACACTGCTTGCAACTTTATGTAAAGCTCTGGAGGGCGTACCATAGACTGCAAATGCACTAGCAACAGAGCCATGTTTTCAACCTAAGCTAAATGCGGCTGAACCAACGACTAAACAAGCAGAAGGGTCAATACTAACGTGCTAACCTGCTTTCAGCGGCGGCCTGTGGTTGATGGCGTTATGAAGCATCGCTGAGGCCCAGCCAACAGCACCCAGCCACACAGAGGATCTGTTCACAATACCAGGTGGTGGGAGAACCTTTGCCTCGTCTGGCATTAGACCCATGACTGAATATTTTCCCCGATACGAGGACTTGATAGATTCGTTTACCTTTCAGCGATCACCTCTCATAGGAAGTCAAGGGCACAGTGTGTATCCCCTAACAGACGCCGGGTAGAAACGACAGGAAATAACTGACGGACCGCTGTAAACGCAGCCCTGGTGTCACCCGCATATTATTATGTGGGACGATTAAATTACTAATATAATGTCAACCGGTAAAATGCATTAAAATAACAATCTCCAAGAAATTACCACGAGCGTGCTAGGGAGCCCATTCCACCTTCGAATATAAATTCTTCAATTTTACTCGCGCATTTGAATATTTTCAAAACCTGTGTCAGTCTCGTTGGTCAATCTGTTTTTATATCAATAACGTTACATCTTCTCCTTAATGATTGAGGCGGTTGACAACCAACGTTTAAATGTAGGCTACTACATATAATAGGCAATATCATGCATGCATAAAACGAAACCACAAAAAAATAGGACTGCAAACCACGGCCTGATGACGTCAGGTGAAGCCCTCGTAGCTGTGGCTGAAGCTGAAGTTCAGCTGAATGCTGCTGAGGAGGATAGAGGACCATGCCCTGCCCATCACGTACTTTGCCTATTTGATGAGTTGACCTATGCCTACTAAGTAGTTCGAGCTCGGGGGAATATCCCCATGTATTGGTAAGTGCAAGCGGCTATTATAACCTATATAGTTGTGGCCAGCGGTAATGCTTTCTTCATGCATTTTCTGATGAAGCCAAAATGGCTAATACGTTAACCACCACTGTAGCTTGCTAGTTGCTACTATCGTTAGCTTCGTTCACACTGGCTGGAAACGAAGAAATCTCTAGATTGCATGCTACAAAACGTTATAAATTGTTGTAGGCCCTACTGTTAAATGTTTTAAGATTCTTAGGTTTGCAAAAAATAACGGTTAAAAGGAAATAAATATAATGCGCATCTGCTGGGAGAAATTCACCGTTAAAGACGTGTATTCTGTTGCCAGTAGTTCAAATAGTTGTTTTACCATAATATTGAGTTTTTAGAGTGATTAATTATTATGAGAATTGAAAACACATGAAGTTTTAAATTCTCGCTATATGCTGTTGCAGAACATGCTGAAAGTGTGCATGGCAATAAAACACACTTGTGGTGTAGCATATACTGTATGTTGTTGACAGTGATATAAAATAGGCATTATCAGTTTATTATCAGTACTGTTATTCTCGAGTGGATGTTTCAAGCTCTGGTGCGTCCATAAATCCTCACAAGTAGAACAGATTCTCTAAACCCTGCAGAGCACAAACAGAAATATCAGGGGGGAAGTCGCTGTACAAATATGGTGGTGCAGTTGGGATCAACTAGAGAAAGGCATGGACTTTAGTAAAAACAAAACACTCCTTTTGATGGTAGACCGTAGAAAAGCTGACATCACACACACACACAGACAGGAGTTGGAATCTTAGAGTGGTGCAAAAGAGTGGTTTTGGGGTGGCTGCAACCCACTTATAATTTACTGCACCACACATTTTATGTATATGTATATAATATCAGTGGTAGGCTACCTTTTGCTCAATAGATCAAGTATTTGTAAACAACTTGATGGTTAATGTTTTTTGCTCTCAAGACATTGGTTTGGCTTTTCTATCAGATATAGTTGATACAGCACTGTGCCTTCTTACCATTTCTAAGTGTAATAGTGTAATGTAATAACAATAAAGTCTAACAGAGATTAGATTATGACCCATCTCAGCCATATTGTGTTTAATTAGTTTTGTTTTCCATGAGTTCAATTTATGACATTCATACACTTAGGCCCAGATACCTAATTCCGCAACTTTGAGCATCTTGCTAGTAGCCCTAGTTTTCTTCAGAGAGACGCAAAATAATTTTACTTTGGTAGATTTCTACCTTTTTCTAACTAACTTCTTCTGACACCCACTTTCCTTTCTCCCGTTAACAGTTTATCATCAGCATGGAGGATTATGACTACTTGTTCAAAATAGTGCTGATTGGAAACGCTGGAGTTGGAAAGACATGTCTCGTTCGCCGCTTCACTCAGGTTTGTTAAAGCCTTTGCTCATTAAAGCGATTAATGGTTTACTAAGAAACATCCAAAGTATGTAGCCATTTTCCTGTGCTAATTTTTAGGGCCTTTTCCCACCCGGACAAGGGGCTACTATTGGTGTCGATTTCATGATTAAAACTGTGGAGATCAGAGGGGAAAAGGTCAAGGTATGATAAATGTCAAATGTCCACAAAGCCATGCTCTCCATGGAATTGCAAAGTTGACCATTTCAAATGTTTTTTTTATACAGCTTCAAATATGGGACACGGCTGGGCAGGAGAGATTTCGCTCTATTACTCAGAGTTATTACCGTAGTGCCAATGCCCTCATCCTCACTTATGACATTACCTGTGAGGACTCCTTCAGGTGCCTTCCAGAATGGTTGAAGGAGATTGAGCAGTATGCTAACAACCAAGTGGTGACTATATTAGTCGGTGAGCAGGCACTATTTTCTATTGTCAATTTTCTGTCTGTCCTGGTTTTGTGTTAATAATCTGAAGAAATCACTATTGCCTATCTAATGTGAACTGAGCATTTGTTGGATAGATTAAAAGCACTGTGCCAATTCAGTCTTTGTTAAAGTCAGCTGAAGCCAAGGTATACATTTGTAACATTTTCACTTAGGATTTTCAGGTAACACCGTGCATAAAACAAGGCAAATACAATATGTAGTCTGAAAAACAGACAAAATCCTAAAATACAAATGATTTGTATGGGAGCGGATTTAACCATCAGATTGTCATGATACGTAGGTTGACACAGCCACTCACACACTAAGTCACCAGAGCTAAAATAAATGATTAGATTCGAAATTGGTCACAAATCATCGCCACAGGTCGGAAGAGATGGAAAATGAGGTGCAGGTGGAAATTGGACGGAATTTCCCTTTGAAAACAATGCATTTTGTTATACCAGAAGCTAAAGACTTGGATTGTCTAAACAGATTATATCCCTATTCTTTGCAGGTAATAAAATTGACCTGGCAGAGAAGAGAGAGGTCCTCAGACAGAGGGCTGAGGAGTTTGCAGAGTCTCAAAGCATGCTGTATCTGGAGACCTCGGCCAAAGAGTCCGACAATGTTGAGAAACTCTTCCTCGATCTGGCCTGCGCACTGATTCGAGAGGCCAAGCAGAACACGCTGGACAACAATGACACTGCCCCGATGCCCGGCGAGGGTAAAAACATTAGTTACTTGAGCTGCTGCAGCCTAAATTAGGGGAGCTCAGCCTTGGCTATGGTAACTACATAGCCATTGACCTTAGAAGACAGATGGCAGAGCCCCAATGCCTCTGTCCCTGTTAGCCGACATAAGGCCATTCCTCAGTCCTGTCATTTTAAGTCCCATACGTTTCTCAAGCCTCAGATGTACAAGAGAGCGAGCCTTCATTTGTCCATCCATGAACTAGTATGTTCAGAGGAAACAGATTAAGATGCTGCCATTATGGATAATACACACCACTTTTGCAGCCTAAAGCATACATGAACTGTTTAAATTTGTTTAAAACGTTCACCAAACTCTTAATTTACCTTATTCATAGTGAAATGGCAGTATCTCTCTCTCTAGTATGCTGTCTTGGATTCACCAGCAGTATTATAATATAGTATTAAGCTGTACCTACTAGTTTGCTACAGGCTGTGTAACGAATGGAGAAGGTTATCAACTTATGGTACACTTATGTGTTTAGACATGTTTTAACTGTTACCATGTCTGAAGATGGAAAATGGGATTTTCAAAGTTGACCTAAACTACACCGCACAATCCTGTTTATTCCCACCTCAGATGCTTCAACTCCTTACATTTGCATACAGTGGGTAACCTTGTTTTAACCTTAAAATGTTGATTTGGTTGTGTGGTCATATGCACCTGTCTGTGTTTAATATGAACTGTGAAATATTTCTTTCCAATCCTAGAAACTTTTTACCTGCTGCTAAAATATGTGATTATGTTTCCATGTCGGACAACATAAACTCATATACAGATTTAAAAACACTACATTAAATCAGTATTCTGTGATGACATTAATAACTTAGCCCTTTTCTTTTTAGCAAAATTCTAGTACTTAAAAGTTGGTTGATACAAAAATCAATCCAATTAAATCAGTCAACTAATCAATTAGAAATTATGTACAATTTAATTAGGTTACGTTTTTATTCAGCCATGTTGTGTTTTTTTTCTGTACCCAGTGTATACTCCTGCCTCTGTTGTTGCTACCTAGCCATGAGTATCACGTTTTACTCATTTGAATGGGTGTGTCCATGTAGTTTTGTATGCAACTTGTATTTGTATTTCATATGCATTTTTGGTGAAGATTATTGATCGTCCAGCATGTTCTGCGATACTTTCTAGTGTCTATCTCTTGTCTTCTTTTAAATTGCCATTATTGTGATGTACTGTACTGTATTGCACAATGCCATATACTGCACACCGTTGTAGTGTTTTACTTTGACTTTTGTTGTACAGACTTGTAGACTATCTTTGCACTTTTGCTTTTTTACTTAAGTATTACTTTTTCATTAATCTTTTTGGCTGGTGAATATTATATTTTGCCTTTACTATAGATTTAACAGTATTACTTCATTTTTTTTAACATGATGGTAAATACAAACACTACACTATGGAGATATTGTATTTCTTTTTACCATATGTGTACAAAATAATCCCTAAAGCTACTCTGTATAATATTAAAAAAATGCATAAAATGTTATAATTTATTATTAATGATCATTAATTGATGCTTTACATAAGCACTGTCTGAGGAGAGCTGAGTCAGAATGTGCCTATGTAGGTTTTGCCAATATTTGTTTGTTTCATAGGGAAACAGACCTTATTAAGACAATGATCCGAGCGAAAAAAATATTGTGCCATTGATTTGAGAGAAAAGGCCGATGTAGGCTCATGTTTGGGTGAATAATTGATCAATTGGAAAATATTTTTATATTTAGGGACCATGAAAGAAATCAATTCTTGGAATATATTATAGAAATGTAAAGAAAACACAGAGGCTAAACTTGTTTCTTGCCATTACACAAAAGTGGCAATCAATGGGAAAACATAGATGCTTCAGTTTCCGTGTTCTGGCCGCAAGGGATTGCATACGATTCCAGTCCTATCGCCCCTGTTCAGTTAGAACTCAAATTCTATCAGCCCTAGCGAGTCAATTTACAATAGTGTATTGTATTAAACATGTTCTGTGAACACCAGGTTATCTTCAGGATGAACTGCAGTCAAATAGTGCAATAAGGCGAGCGAAAACGAGAAACAATATTCAAGTTATTTTTAGATCAGACTGACACACCTCCTGTGGGTTTGCTGACAAGCGAATTTTACTTCCTCTCACAAGACACAAGAAAACGTCCCGTCTCTGTTGAGCAACCTTGGATCATGCCACCCCATTGTTTCCGAAAAATCTGTGAGGGGACATGACATTGGATACTGCAGCGGTGGCAATGAAGTTGGATTTCAGAATTGTGACTTTGAAAAGACCTGCAATATTGGTTATTTTAGTAGCGTGTTTACAATATCTGCACGTGGCTGCTCTTAAATCCCAGCTTTTCACACGGCTTGGTGCTTTTGAATACTCCGCTCACAGCACCATCAGCTACAAAACTGTATATTTTAATCAGAAGGTGAGTAAAACACTGAAATATGTTTAACGTACATACATAACGTACCCGATTGCTCCGTTATTGCCTATTACTTAATATGGTTGATAAAGTTGTTCATTCTTTGTGTCTGTAGACAATAGCGTTTCCACCTGGCTTCCTGTAGTGAAGGGAAACCATTCTAAACTGTCTAGTTCCTGCTAAGTAGAACTGCCAGAACTATCCCTTCTGGCGTCCTGCCTAAAAAGGCATCCGGGGCCAGTGAATGTGTACCTCGGTGAGGGTGGTTGCCGGAGCTATTTATTTAGCCCTATTCTTTCATATTAGCCTATTACTAAACTCAGATTGTGTATTTACTGCTTGGTGTCACGTGTATGCATGACTCAAATACTCCACCTCACGTCCACTTCTCTGCAGTGTAGCCTACATTTGAGAATCATTCCTGGACATTCTGAAATATGTTAATTGGGCTTCTAATGACAAGAGTATCGTTTGCGGGTAGTAACCATAGACTGTATCACTAAAGGTAGTAACCTAATCTATGTACAAAATTGATGGGGGAACCTAAATATGGAACCATTGAATGCGAAACTAAAAAAACATACCACAATAGTCTACTTGCTGTGTAGCGTAGGCTACTATATAATTTGATTCAAATGATAGTACACAGACATCAAACATCTTTGAAATTAATGTTTTCGTTAGTGTAGCTGCTATTGACTGAATTATCTGTAGGCCTACTTTACTCAAGTGTTTCTATTTTGGGGAGAGTTTTTACTTTCACAACTAAAATATCCTATACTTTTGACTCCACTACTTTTGTGTGTAGGAGGTGAACAATTTAGAGTAGCCACAGAAGGCCATTTTATGTCACAACTCTGTTCTCATACTCTGTTCTCATACTAGATTGTGAAATCCACCCTCTCCAAATCCTTTTTGGTACCTGAATAGGTCAGCCATCCAGGTAGCTTGTTCATAAAATATGAGCATGATGATATTATGGTGCAGCAATTATTTGGTTGTGATTATTGCCAGTGTGATAACCAGAAAATGCAACAGGGTTAAATGAAATTGTTGTTTTTATTTTATATTCATGGGCATTATTATTACTTACCTGGAGCAGTCCTGTAAAACAACTATTGGCAAGCTTAATGTCTGTAAGCCCTGTGGCCAAACCATTTTTAATTGGAAAAAATAAACTTATTCTGCAAGGTTACAAGCTGCATGAAAGAACAAGCTCTATTAAAGATAACCTGCACTTTTCTAACACAGTCGGATGCGTCTTATACCCATTACAGAGACAGAGGGTGGACATTCTGATATTGTATGCAATGGGTAATGGATTACAATTAAGGGTTACACACACACAGATTACATAGTAACTTGAATTAATATTGAAAGGGCAAGCTAATTGTATTTTCTTTTTATAAATAGGAAAATTTTCCTACTTTACTAATTCTGATTGTAATATCAGCAACCCTCAGTGATCTTTCTTAAGGATGCTTGCAGGTCAACCATCCTGCCCCCATTGACTATTTTTAAGTTTCAGTTTCATGCAGTCCTTCTAGTTTATTCATGACAAGAATGGTATCCAGTAGTAATTTCAATCAATTCAATAAAAGACCCATAATGACGTGTAAATATAGCATGCAATTAATGGTAAAATAAGGAATATGTATGTGCTGTACATTTGCATTTAACAGAGTAAACAATTGTGTATGTTCTTAACAGCAATTTCAACACGAGGGAGACCATGTTTATCTTAACTAACACATGCTATCCTGCCTAATCAGGCAAGCCATTAAGAAGATTGGAAAAAAACATTTCCTGTATGTGTTGCCCATGGTCTGATCTCAGCCAATCAACATTGAACATGAAGCTTCTTTTCGGGATACTATTATAGCTTTCTGTATGGCTTGTCTCAATACTGATTGCCTTAAATGCAGAGAACATGCCTTTTTTATCAAATTAATACCCGTTGTTATAATTATAATACTTGCTTTCATGCAGTGTCTACATACTGTATGCTGTTGGGTGTGGTGAGGTGAAGCTCAATTGCTAGTAACTGTTGTCCTGAGGAAATCCTCTTGACTCTGTATTCTTCTGGACAATGAATGGAAGTCTCTTTTAGCATCCTTTTGGCAAATTGTGTCCTACAGGTTACCACCGTTTATTTTTCTTTGGCCATTTCCTATAGAGTACCAGAATGGTCACCCCCTAGTCCCATTATGCGGTATATTATGATGGGTAGAGTGCATTTTACGTGAACATTTTTGTTAAACCGAATGCCAGCAATAACCACAGGGTGGCACAATTTAGCAGAATGTGCCCTGATTTGGGATTTTTCAACAAACGACTAATGTGATTTTATATGTATTTATACCTTGTACAGTAGATATTAAAACACTATATTTTCTACATTTGAAATGTTCTTCAACAAAACAATTGGCAGCGCACTAAACTAAAACCCAAATATACAGGTAGAACATACTGGTTATTTAAGAACTTTGCTGACAATTCTTTTTGCATTTCTATAAAATTGTGCACTCTTCAGCATTGAATCTTATTGCTGATGGCCAATTCTTTCCTTCAATTTGTCTGATGGTCCCCCATCACTATTTAACTCACTGCCAAGCCCTGTGAAATGAATGAACACATTCAGGCCCCAGAATCTTTTTGCTGTCATTGGCTCATAAAATTGCTGGCTCCCTTTGTATCCTTTTACACGGCAGCGAGCAAGAAGGGGGTGGAGAAACAAAACAAAACCATTTTGTATGAAGTGTTGGGTCTGTTTCAAGGGTTGGACAACCCCTCTATGGTGCTGAGTATGACCACGGGGTTCCTACTCTGGGAACCTATGTTTCCTTCTGTCTTTGTTTGATGCAGAGTTGAGGAGGTTTGATGAAAATGGGAAGATAGCAGAGAATCCCTGAGGTTTATTAAAAGAATATCTCAGAGTCGGTCTAAAGTGGAACTAATGTGGCATTCCTTAAACTGTTTCCATTTTTTTTTTTAAATACAAATTGAGGCTAATTATCTCCAGTATCCGGACCCTGGCTTGTCACTCAACACCAGGCTTGGCTTGGGGCCACGTATCCAGAGATCACTGCAAGATCACACCAGCAGCATGGAGAGGCTTGGATCCTCAAACTACCCAGCCTAGCCTTACATTTCATAGGCCTTGGTAGTACATTCAGGACCACAATGTTGGGCTATATGATATTTTGTATCTTTTAAATCAGATTGATCACTTTGGATTCCTGGAAGATGGAACCTTCAAACAGCGCTACCTTGTGGCTGATAAACACTGGAAAAATGAAGGAGGCCCCATCTTGTTCTACACTGGCAATGAGGGGGACATCACCTGGTTCTGCAACAATACTGTAAATCCCCAGATTTCCATCCATACCTGCTGCCCTGACAGTACATTGATATAAGGTCTGACCTGTAGCCCATCTTTGCCTAATTTCAGGGCTTCATGTGGGACATTGCTGAGGAGTTGGGTGCAATGCTAGTTTTTGCTGAACATCGTTATTATGGGGAGTCGCTACCGTTTGGACAAGACTCATACAGTGTAAGTGAAGAATCACAGATAATCTCTGCCGACACATATAATGGCTCTACTTTTTCTTTGTGAGGCCATCACTAAAAAATGAATTAGCTACCAACCTACCCACCCACCATTTTATTAAAATGTAGGCAATACTTTCCAATGGCCAATGTGTCATTTGGGCTCTAACCAATTTATTTTACGAACAGGACAGCAAGCATCTGAACTACCTGACATCGGAGCAGGCCCTTGCAGACTTTGCAGTGCTGATTGGAGAGCTGAAGAGCACTGTACCAGGAGCTCAGCTCAGCCCTGTCATCGCAGTCGGAGGATCTTACGGAGGGATGCTCTCTGCGTGGATGAGGATGAAATACCCCAATATAGTTGTTGGGTAAGTGGCCATTTCTGCAGTTTTGTTTACATACCTGACATTTTTCACGGCTATCTAGTGCCACTACTTGCATTGTTGTTGTTATTATAGTTTTACCTTCCTGTCTCTCAGGCCTTCTTGGCAAACCAACAACTGCCATATATCTTATATTATTTAGGTGTTATCTTCTAGATGGGTTAAAAGTTGTGTGTGTGTGTTTATTTGACCATATCCTATTTATTTTTGGTGGAAATGTGTCAAAGCAGCCTCTTTTTCTGTTTTCAGCGCTCTGGCAGCCTCTGCTCCAATATGGCAGTTCCCTGGTATGGTGCCATGTGGAGACTTCTACAAAATAGTAACGCAGGACTTTGCCAGGAGTGGCTTCAACTGTGATGTAAATATCAGACGATCGTGGAAGGCTATTGATAACATCTCATCCACCGGTAAATCCTACTTACTGCCCAGCGGGAAGTACCGGGGGGTGATTTTGGATGACGAGGTGTCTGCCTGTAATAGATTTAGACAGCCCACCTGCCGGCATTGAGGCAGCTATGATGTGATCATTGCTAACTTTCCATGGGGGATTGAATTATGTAATATCTGAAGAAGTAAACTTCATTTGTTTGGGCAAAATAATACAGAAAGTTATTTCCATTATGCCAAATTAACCATGATGTATTTGTTCCTTTAAAAGGAGACACCAGTCTTTTCACTATATTACACATGATTATAGTTTTTTCCCCCCTCGTAAGTCAATGGAAATGACTGTCCTCTAGAAAACAAAGGACCCACAGTGACAATAATTGAAAGGATGTAAAGTTAGGCTACTTTTAACTTCCACTGTAGAACAATATCAGTTGACTTTTTTTCCTCATTCTTTTTATCATTATGTTCTTGGGCAAGATACTGGTCTTCAGTGGCTGTCAAAGGAATTTAGTTTATGCTCACCTCTGAAAAAACAAGAGGACTCTGTCAGCTTCAAGGCCTGGCTTCAGGAGACCTGGGTGAATTTGGCCATGGTGGACTACCCTTATGAAGCTAGCTTTCTCCAGCCCCTTCCTGGATGGCCAATTCAGGTAAATATTTGAGCCAGAGAAATATCAAATACAAGAAAACATCAAAATATAGTGTTCCAATCAATATTTGTGTCTTTTAATTTAAGCATACCTTTGAATGGTGCATTGTTTTCCCCTCTAAATTGTTATTCGCTTTGCCACTTTCAAGTTTGTCTTTAGTTCACATGTCTGATGTGGCTTAACAGCCGGCCCTTAATTGTAATGATTGTCGCCCACACGATTGAGTGTTTTAAGTGCTTGTTGTGTCTTCCAACCTTTTTTGTTTTACAACAGCTGTCAAATTAACTTCATTAATATTCATAAGGATTTAGGTTTGTTTAGATTTTAAGTATTCTTTGAATGAGCAGCTAATGGTAAGCCACCATTCCTTTCTCCTCTCCTACCAATAGTTCCTTCATTTGCACACTCCTTCAGATCTCAGAGGTGTTCCTTAGAGGCTGGTCACGTGACCCTACACAAGAAGGACATTTTGCTCATGGCAGCTAAACAAAGATTTAGTACATCACTAAAGCCCATCACATAATGTGCACAGTGTAGAAGGCACTCGCCAAAATAATATATAACAAACACGTTTTGTGTGTGTGTTACTGTTACCCTCATAAACCGAACCAAGCTGATTGACTGGCTGCAGTGTATTCTACAAGCATTGATGCATCACGTGCACAAACCAAGCCCTAATGTTGACCCTAAGCGCCTCTGTCTAGTGCTTGAACACTCCCTCTGAGCGCCCCACAGACACAAACCGCTTGCTATTGCCGTAGATTTATGCTTGCATCAATTTCTTCAATGCTCCAATTTCCTTCTTTAGTTTTACAATATACTAATGGTCAAGTTTAGCCACAGAAAGACTCCTGGTGCAAGACATTAGGTGGGATAAACACTAAATGGTCATTCATGGAGCTTTTTTTTCCTACTTGTGTTTAATGTATGCGACCCCTATGGGTGGTTTAAGCGCTTTAGGCAATGGGTGCAAAGAGGAGCTTTTTTTAATGACAAAGCTAATGTGATTATCTGAGTAAGTGTGAGAAAGCAGTATTGAAGGCTTAGCAGGGGGAAATCTGTTGGCAGAGATGAATGTATAAGCCTAATCCTATCTGAAAAGTAGGGAGAAGACGCTATGGAGCAATTGCAGTTTTTTTTTCACGGTATAAATCTTTAGTTGGACATGTCTGTAGCCCTCCTCATCCATCGACCACCAACTCCTCCCCAGGCTGCAGACAAAGGCCTTAGTAACAGACTCCACACAAGCACAGCTCCCCTCCAACCTCCAAACAAGCAAGCCCAGTCTCTCTGCCTCACAAAGAGTGCTTAACAACAACATGGCCAGCTCCACTCCCGCAGCCATAACAACGACCAGTGAATACAGTGACTACAGTGAAATAGCACCAAAGTTGAAACTCGGGACATTCCGCAAACAACCGTATCAATCGGGAGATGAGAAAATAAACCTTTGGTCAAGTGAAAAGGGAAGAAGCAGAAGCCTCGAAGCGTAAAATCGTTTTGATTGATTTGTGCTGACTGAGTGGAATGTTCATCCTCCTATGCCAAGTTAGGAGCAATAAATTCAAGTTAGGCTTGCTTTCATTCCAGTAAATTTCTCATGCAAATCAGGCGCCACCGCATTCTGTGTGGGGGTGGGAAAACACTTTTAAGGGAATAATAATTATTGTAAACAGCCCTCTTTACCCCTTTTTTAAGAATTGTTTTGTAGATTCTGCTGTTTGTTAATTAATTAAATAATACCCTATTTATATACAGAAATGTACTACTTTGTATAAACTACTACTACTACTACTTGGTTTTTCCCCTCCTTTTTTTTTATTAAGGTCATTACAGACAAGATTGTTGCATTAAAGACCGCCTCCACTCACAATTTGTATTCTTTGGTTAACTCCTCTTAAAGGCATGCCATGTACATGCCATGGTTTGGGTGCACAATTTGACACCAGAGCTCTGAAAGTCAAAAGGTTGTCCGTAGTGGGGCTTTTAATGAATGTATTATGTATTTTCAAGGTGGTGTGCAAGTACCTTCGATTCGACTCACCAGCGTCTGACTATCTCCTGTTGCACGGCGTCTCCCAAGCGGCGAAGGTGTACTACAACTACACTGGAAACACCCCCTGTCTCAACATCTCCCAAACTGCCACGGGCAGCCTGGGCGCTCTTGGCTGGTACTACCAGGTAAACACAAAGGTCACTTGGTGTCTCTCCAGTTGTCCAGTGGTCTCTAGAGTCTGAGGTGCGTAAGCAGGGGAGGTCAGCCCTCTGGGTCAGCGTGAAACTCCTACTTGTCATCCCTCAGGCCTGCACGGAGATGGTGATGCCCATGTGCACCGATGGCGTCCAGGACATGTTTGAGCCTCAGGATTGGAACTTTCAGGCCTTCTCAGACGAGTGTAATGCGTTATTTGGAATCAGGCCTCGGGCCAACTGGGCACACACCTACTATGGTGGGAAGGACATCGCCTCTCACAGCAACATAATATTCAGGTAACCTCTGCATGGAACAACCAATAGCTGTATTCCAAACGGGCTCTGTGACTTTTCGAGTATTATAAAATGAATTGAATTTCTTAAAATTTTGTTTTTCACAATTCAAAACATGGATTTGTTACAGTAGAAAGATAATCCCACCATACCCTGTATTAAACACATACACTCTTTAGACTTCTTTATACAGTTTGTTCCATGGACGATTGTAATAACGTCGATTTAGTAACATCTACAATTTTAGTAACGGCTACTGTTAACACATTACTTATTGTATGTTGCTTTGGATAAAAAAAATTAATACTTAAATGTAAAAAATTGTTCTGTAAATCTGTGAACAGGCTACTTAATAATGTTCTAATTTCATTATTTGTTAATTTCAGTAATGGAGGGCTCGATCCGTGGTCGGGGGGCGGAGTGACCCGCAACATATCAGATTCGCTGGTAGCCATTGTCATTGCCGACGGGGCCCATCATTTGGACCTGCGTTACGCCACTGACCGCGACCCGCCTTCGGTGCGAAGTGCCCGGACTCTGGAGGTGAAGTACTTCAAGGAGTGGATCGCGCGGGTTAAAAAGGCATGTTGACGTGGTTGCCTATTGGCTAGAAGCAGCAAAACTCAGAGCCCCATGGGGTTAACCCTGATTGCGTGAATGGTTTTCTGAGCCTTAAATTAAGTCATACGGTGCTCTTTGCTCTAAGCCAAAGTTCATTCTTTGATTGTTGTTGATGTTGAGATGATATTTTTACTGCTTTTTTAATTCTTTCTAAAATGATTAAGTCAAGTCTTTTCAGATTTTTTTTTGTTAGACATGCTGAATAAAGACAGGAACAGATACACACTCCAGTGTGTTTGCAAAAAAAAAATTGTTTTGACTTTGGGAGTGCTAGGTTTACTATATATCATATTTTGAAATTGATAGTTAAATTATGAAATAATTGAACAATGGAAACCCTTTGTGGCACATGTATTTTGGCGCAGACTAAGACCTTTTTACTAAATCTCAGCAGAGATCTTGAGTGCTTTAACAAACAAAAAGGGATTCTAATTTATTTCTTGGAATGTTTTGCACTATTATTTATGACATTAAATCTGATTTTATAATTGTGTAGAATAGAAATGCCCCTAGTCGTGTATCTTTAATGTCTTTAATGTTTTATATACTGTTTCTGTTCTTCTTCTGGTCTTCCGTATTAAAATTTTGAGCGCATAAATGAGATACAGTCTTCCGTCTTCTGGTATTGTATGGATGTGACTGTATTGTCACCTTCACAGTTCGCTCTTTGACCAGACCTGAGGCTTGAGGTAGCCTCCATCTAGTAAGAGCAATTGCATGTGCTTGTGATTTAATAAAAATCCAATCGGAGGAAGCCAATAAAGAGAGCAGCGGGAGGTTATTGCGGCAACGCTCGCTGACCTTGCCCCTGTGGACCAACCTGTGGGACTCCCCTCTGTACTTATTCACTCACTGGCAGCCTTTGAGGCTCTAAATTGTGGTACCAAGACAGCCCATGGTCTATGGTTTGTTCCCCCCTGCTAGTAATGTTATTAATACTACACATGGGGTGCCTGAGAGGTTGGGAAGGAAGGGTTGATGGGAGGTTAAGAGTGAGGCGGGAAGTGGACACAGGAAATGGCAGAAACCAAGAGGCCTTCAATGGTAATTTTTTTTTTAAAGTTAAAAAGTATCTTGGGTCACATGGCATCTAGTCATGCTCACTTGTGCACATTGAGTGGGCATGGTGACATGTATTCTCCATTTTACTATTTGTAGAACTTCTTTATTACCTGTTTTTTGCAAAACACATAATTCTTGACACCATATGAGCTTGTGGGGCAGATGGTGTGCATGTCCTGTCCTGCTATGTGGATTTATTCTGTAGTAAGAGACACAATGGCCTGTAGGGGGAAAAACCCAACTAAACATGGGGGAGGAGGTCCCTGTCATTAAAAAGCCTTCTTAAACTTTTCTCAGGACTTTGAGAGGTCATTAATTTTGCCAACCCTTTCTAAGTCTCTGACACTGCCATCAATCAGTGGTGTTATTAGTATTCGTCTGACCCCAACCTCTGGGTATGTCCCTGCTCAGACTGGGACCACACACTAGTAGGAAGAGATTAAGCCTGTGTGTGTCACATCTCGTTGCGTCAAACGCTAAGGACGGAATAGGTTGCCTGCTACCTCCCACCCTGGGGGTTGGGCACTAAATATGCAATGTTGAGGGCACAGAGGGTGTGGTGGTGATGTTTAACAATATCTTAACAATATGGATGTGTACTTAACAACTCACTGGCTGTGGGAAAAGCTAGGGGCACACATGATTATACTGTGCGTTCCAATACAACAATACACCTTGCACAGATGAGTTCATTACAATTTGACAGATACATTTGCCATTTACCTCACACTGAAGGACAAAAGTTAAAATAAGTCAAGGCCTCATTATTATACAACTCCATTTTTTGCATCAGCCCATTCCTTCATCCTCTGAGCTTTTATGTGACAATGGAGGCTTGTTTCCGGAACTAGAACATCAGACTGTGATGTGAATGACCCACCAGCACAAAAGCAAAACTCCACTGACTTGGAATGTGGTTGCCACGTCTGTGATGATGTCACTTTGCCAAGACTGGGCGAGGAGCAAATAATGTATTAAGCTGGCACTGAATAAATATAGTTAGATAGAGGTTAGTATCACCAGTATATTTATTTATATCTATATAGCTTTTTAATAATAAAAAAATAAATGTGTATATA
>JAODLI010000005.1:824256-847995 GCA_027575585.1 Percopsis omiscomaycus | reverse complement strand
TGTGTATATATATATATTTTTTTTAAATAAATAAAAATAAAGCTTGTTCTAAATTTGTTTGCTGTCCTTTATCTTTCCTTGGAGATCCATTCAAGCGGCTGCTTGTGTTTGGCTACAGATAATCAGATCAGTGATATCAGTTTCACTGTCCCTTTTCTCGCTGAACATTTGCATAAGAATAACAGTTTTCAACGGTCCCTATCCCTCAGGGCTTGATTCTCACCCTGATTTATTGCATCACGTCAGTGTTAAAAAGGGGAACAGGGAGAGAGAGTAAAACATACTTTAAATTAAATGACTGGCAGGAAAATGCAGGATATAAAATTTGAAACTCCTAAAAATGTACTATAAGGTACAACTGTATACATAAATGGTTTCTGGTATTTTCTTTTATGACTGGGCTGTATTGACCAATCCCTCAACTTACGCCACGGCCCTGATGGACGATTCTCTCACAGAAATTTCACTTAAATCAGGATAAGACCTGGCACCATGAAAATCCAGTACTTGGCCACGTTTTCCTGTGAATTCACCATTGTCCAAGAATCCTCCTGTAAATGTGATATTGTTTACAACAGAGCCTTCATACCCAGGATTTCTTAAGGTCAACATTTCTTCTGGCACACTAAGCTTGAACTGCACTTTATTCCCCTTTAATTTAACAGCTCCGGCAGCTTTTCTAGTTAAATCGACTGTTCATTATTGAGACCCATTTTACGAAGGGGCTGTGAGGTGCACTTTAATGAATCTCTGGCACAAAGCTCCCTTTCACTGCCGGACGAAGAATGGAGGCTATTTAGACCCTGTAGGGCTTTATGTCAAAGGCAGCCCATAATAGTTGTCAGACCAGGGCAGAAATTCCCACTGGCCTGGGAATGCACTAGAAATCAACTTTTGCCATGAGCAGATTAAGACACAAGCAAGCAGTTGGGAAGATTCTCCTAAACAGTAGCATCTGTTTGGGCACAACGATTTTCCCACAGAAGAGTATTCCTGTTTGAAAAAAACTTTTTACAGATTTCATAGTATGTTGGCGTGGTATGTTTCTGGTGTGTTACAGAATGATAATTTAAATGCTAGAAGGCTTCTTTGTTGCCATAGAGAGGAACGTTCATGAAAACAGATGTGGCGTTGATCAAAAGCAATTCCTCACAGAAGAAGCACATGCTATACATTGACATATAAATGGTGAAATTATACTTTTTATATTAAAAAGTACATTGTCAATTTACAATAAAGCATTTCTTATTACATTTTCTTCCACCTGAATGGTTTCCATAATTTAACTTATATACAATATAAGTATAAAACAGCTAAATCTGTTTTGTACAGAAAAACATTTCTATAATAATCCCATTTTAACACTGTTGTGTTGCTTGTGGTACAGTGATATCATCCTGTTTCCTAAAAGCATTTTTTTGTTTTTGGGCACACACATAAACAGATAAACTACAAGGGTAAAGTTCTAACAGCGGGCATTGTCTTTGACACAGCAGGGAATTTCAGACAAATCCCTCTTAGTTGCAGGTGGTCGGGCACTAGCAAAGAGTTAAGTCGTGAGATCTCTGTGCCCCTCCTCTTTGATGTTCTGACATCATTAGCCCAGCCCTCTCAAAAATCTCTCTGCTTTCTTTAGTGTCCGTTAGTTAGTTCTACTTCTGGGATGTTTACAGGAAGCTTGTGAGCAGCAGGAGCACAAGTTTCTTCTCAACAGAAGAAAAACATGCGTTCAAGGAACGTCTAGTTTGGGGCTCACTGCGGAGGCCACGGGTAAAGCTGCTTGGCTCATCAGAGTAATGGCTGTTCAGACAGCAATCATGAACCCCCAGTTCATGAATTTCTGCTTCCCAGGATCAGTGATGGAGTATAACATGGAGAGAGGTCTGGATGGGAGTCTTCTAGGTGAGGCAGAGAACACAGGGGACTACAAAGAGACCACCAGAGACCTGTTGAGTTTTATAGATTCTGCCTCTAGCAATATCAAACTGGCTCTGGACAAGCCAGTGAAATCTAAGAGGAAAGTCAACCACCGTAAGTATCTGCAGAAGCAGATCAAAAGGTGCACGGGCATAATATCTCCGGGTAATGCTCCAGAAAGCCCGGCAAAAAGACAGGGCTCCCCGGTGGCCCAGCCAGGCCCTTTGCAGGGCAGAACTTTACCTAAGCGTGACGGGGTCCAGGCCAACTTGCAGAGCAAGAGCTTGGCCGCACTTTTCAACCCTGCCAAGGATATTAGGGGTGAAAAAGCCAAGAAGCCCCCCTTAAGACATCGCAACCTGCCTCCATCATTCTTCACAGAGCCTGCCAATTGCCCTAAAGTCAGCTCCACGTCTGGGATGACACTGATAGACTTGGAGAGAGGCAACCCAGAGGCAACAGAGTTCTTTGAGCTTTTGGGGCCTGATTATAGCAACATGGTCACCGACCAGGACCTTTTCCAAAGCATGCCTGTTCGGGGGCAGCCAGAGATAGTGGGCCAGGATCCTGCATCGTATGATGGCCACCATTTAGTCAGTGGTCTTCTCTACACGGAACCCTGGACTACTGGCACCGGACCCTCTAAGAAATTAGGTGAAATCACGAGGACAGGCTTGGCCCAACCTCCTGTGTACTGTCATTCAGACTCAGCCTCTGGGCCTGTAGAGGACAACACACTGTGCACTTTGGCTTTCCCAAACTTCTTCACGGACTGCTCTGTACCTCAGCTCACCTATGATTTAGGGTGTGGCTACAACAGAGCTAACTTTTCATCTCTATGAGACTTTTTGGCGTTATTAAAAAGGCATCTATAATGTGTTCAAGATATGTATTAGAATGTTTAATTCTCCAAATTGAACATTCTAAAAGGAAATTAAATTCTTATATTCATATGTTGCTCATTTTTTGAGGTAGTGATATTGCAAATCGATGAATGTTTGTCATTACTTTTAGCAAGCAGTGTCTGAACTCTATTCTACTCAACTGTGTAGGCTACTTGTCAAGACACGTTGAGGTTTCTAGAAGACAATCTGAATTCCCACAAAAGTCAGTTTTTAATGTGCAGTTTTATAAACTTGAGCCTCACACATCAAGTTCTTATTAAATTAAGGTCCAATGTTTTTGCTTGTGCGAAATGCTAGATTTCATTCATAAATTAAATGGCAAAACATTCAAAATTGCATACAAATGTTTTTCCTTGTAAGTAGACAGAGCAAGATGCAAACTAACTGTTAATGTGACACCTTTTTGGTTCTTGTGAATGATAGTTTGCAAAAATGATGATGCTCTGTAGTGTGATGCCATGCCAAGTATTTGGTAAAATCTTTAATGTATTTAGTTATTGTGAGAGGATAAAATAAAGCCGGTCTTTATCCCTGTCACAACAATGGATTCTTTTTTTGCTGTGTGATAGTGAAGCATGATTGGGGAAGCATGGCCTACTGATTCTACTGGTCTACCGGTCTACCGGATCTTTTTATATACTGAATTTACAGTATACAGATTTCTGTGTGATTCCATAATGCCCACCCAGCATGTAAAGCAATCACACTCACAATCATATATTGTGTTTATTTAGCATGTAGCGTTTTATTACAATGTATAGTGCAGCATATTTAGCCTAATAGTGTAAAAAGTTGACCGCCTACTGTAAGATACAAACCATTCTTTTTTTTAAACGTGTTTATTGTTTAATGGGTTCATATCACAAACAACTGATATTGCTTCATTTCACTGGCAGTTTAGATTTGAAAAGTTTGAAGTTATGTGTTTGTATTGCCCTCTACTGGTGGATTAGTATTAATTAATTTTAGCCTCTAAAATGGATGCGTACTTTACAATATTGAACATTTTTGCGTAACTAAGAATAGTAAATCCTTTTTGGCAAATTTGGCAAAAAGATGAATTCGTTTACGTAGCTACATATATGCCATTAAAAAAAAAATGTTGGCCATAAAATATGTACATTTATCAACAGTTTATCCAAAGGTCAACTGAGCATTCCTGAATTTTTTTTATATCCTGCTTTACACTTACACATATATCCACATGCACAGCTGTAAACTGTCCAAGCTTCATCTGAGAATTGTAAAAGCCTTTGGATGTGCTATATTACGTCAGGTACTTAAAAATTCAGTTTTAAATAATTTATGCCTGCCGTCATGTAGAACGCTCATCTTGGCCACTAGATGGCACTAGTGTTCTATTGCCCAGTTAGCAGAAATTCATATTCAGGACATCCAAGCGGAACATTTAGAGGTTCCTTAGATGTGTTTGCCAAAAAATATATTTATGTTGATTCAGTAAATTGTAGTATGCAGGTTTGTTGAAATGAACTTGTAAAAATGCCATTGGCTTTTAATCTCTGTCTTTTTCTGCACTGATTCCTCTAGACAGGAGTTAAGACGCTCATACTCCTACAAGCACATTACATATTCATTGTAACATACTGCATGTTCTACTCTGAAGGTAATAATGTCCGGATAGGCTCCTTTACCCGACAGAAGCCAGATATTGGCAGGGAGGTAACTAGCCTATGTGATATGCAGGCCAAAACAATATCTAGCGGTCCAGAATACAGCTGTAGGCCTACACGGGAAGCATATGGATTTTCTCTCTCTGGTTAGACGACAGCCGATAAGATCCGATTAGGCCTACAATGTATCTGAGCCACAAATGTATCAAGCTTTGATTTATTGCACATTGGAGATGCAATGTTTGTCAAGGTGATTAACAACATCTCTGCTGGTAAGGACCTGAATATAAAAGCTACCGAAGCACACTGGATAATGTACAGCAGGACCATACTAGGTATATGCACACATGTATTGTACAGTATGTCACACGTGGAAAGGAATACCAGGAATTATATTATATGGTGGTTACTACATTAGGTTGGGAATCTGTCTAAACGTTCCCTCTACCTGACCTTTGACTACTACTCTCATGACCCTGTTAAAACCTCTCTTAGTTGATGAACAATTTCCACATCATGCGAAGCAAAAAATATATACATGGGTTAATATATGACAAGATATAATATATATATTAGATTTATATTTATGTATGGAATAAATGGAATAAATAAATGGAATAAAACCCTTTATAGGTGAGAAAAGGCTGTACTGGTGTGTACATATACATATAAATATTTTTGTTTTTTTAAGATCGGCTGGGAAATAAACAACCACTAAGGCACTATGCTCAGTACTAAGTGGCATGTTGCAACATTAAATTGCTTTTGGATCCGGGCCCCTTTGTGTCTGGATTCCAGGTTGCTGATTGGCTGAAAAACACCTGGGATTAATCACACAATTAAGATGCACAGTCCAACTGCACAACTGTACATACACTCACCGGCCACTTCATCAGGTACACCAAGCGAAACTAATGCCTTTTAATACAACAGTCCTGCAATAAATCCTACATCATGATTGTTAAAATGTTCAGTTTATGTTGAAACTGTTTAAGAAAGGTGGCGTTTCAACTGTACAATCATTTTGGAGGATGTAGTTTGTGGTGCTGTTGAATTGTATTGCGTTGTACTGAGAGATCAGTGAGGCTAGGCTAAATAACACAAACACCTTTGTATTTAATTCAATACAGTTTAACAACACCACAAGGCACAAGCTATATTCTCCAAAATGATCATATTGCATACAGAAATGAACCCAGTGCTTCAATTGCCTTCTTTTTGAAAACTTCAACAGGTCCAACTCCAAACCTAACTTTAAAAACGTGCTTGTGAATCATAAGGACTGTTTGGTTGTCTGGTTCTCACCTTTCAAGGCCCTCCCTCAGTGGGTTGAGTTAATATAGCAAACAAAGTCAGCACACTGAGATATCACAACACTTACACAGATATTCAGATATTGAGCATTGCGTTAGTTTAGGCAGGCCACCAAGTCAAGCTCAGACCACAATCTGTTATCACCAGCTGTTATCACTGATCTCAATCAGCGATGGCTCAGTTGATCACCTGCTACGCATACAATTGTCTACATTCATGCAGGGCGCCTTGTATAAGCTGCCTTGCCTGCCCGCTGTCGCCGCTTCCTCTGCAAGCCATTTCGCAACCCAACTCCTTTCATTTTGTGTCTAACTTAATCAATGTCATGTTTGTTGTCATTGATGCCTACTCTGTTCTGTACCCTATGGGGTGATCTTTCTGCTGCATGCTCTCCCTGCCTTAGGCTTGTATGCACACGGAAGGGTAGGGGGTCTTTTCTGCTGCTCTCAGAACAGAGCCATGCCGCCAAATTTAACTTGCAGCAAATGGAATTCAAGTGGTCCTGACTGAAACACAGTTGTATTGCTCACTTAAACCTGTAATATAAATGAATACATTTACACTTACAGAATTTAGCAGACTTAAACGACGTAATTTATAAATTAAGCTAAATTGGTCATACACCAGTCATCGTAAGGAAATAACATTCTGATAGAATAATAACATCAGTCATCAGAGCTAACAGCTTTGTTATACATTTCACAACATACATTGAAGCCGCTGTAGGTAGGATTTAAGAGTTGCAATGAGAGTTAGCTAAAAAAGAACTAAATAAAGTAATATTTTGAAAATCAACCCAAAAACCCACACCCTTCTCTGCTCCCTCCCTCTGGAGCCTGTTGGTCTGCCATTGTGAAGCGCCATTGATAAACCTGTTGTAGCTGTGTGCGCGCATCCATGTGATTGACAGGCAAGGTAGATTCGTCGGACCAATCAGGAAAAAGAGGCCCTGATTGACTTGTATAGAGGCAGGGGATATTAACCAGCTCTTAAATAGCTCTTAAATCCTACCTACAGCACCTTTAATAGTAGTAATCACCAATTATATATTAATAATTCATTCACTGTCACAATGATTACAAACGGCTGACAAATGTGTTAGCAGATTAAAGTATAGCACCTCATATTTCTTATCTAGTCAGTTTATTCCTTGTTTTATTGAACTTGCTTCAGTTAAAAGACAACTATACTGTATACTTTTGCCATGGTTCAGAGGGTATACTACTGTGTGTGATGGGCAGACAAGCAACAAACAAATACATTGAAAGGTTGATACCTTTCAATGTATTTGTTTTCCAGAGAGCACTATACTATAATTGCAAAACAAATGATGGTATGTGTAATGTAGTCTGGCTAAATAAAATAAAACAGGATTAATAAGATCACAGGAGTATCTTACAGTCTCCCACCTCCAACAACTATAATTGGTTAGGCTAATGGATCGTGTGAATTGTGTGCATGTGCACCCCCCCCATTCACCCAATGTATGCTGGGATGTACACTCAAGCCCCCCTAGGCCACTAAACAGGAATATGATGATGAATGATGGATGGATGGATGATAAACTACTATCTGTACTCTTTATTCAAAAGCAACAACCTGTACAAAAACAAAAACAACCTCCGGGACAAAATATTCTGTAGTGGAATCCATTTGAAATGCGATGCCACAGGTGCAGACAGTAGCGTCCTAATTACAGACACCCGGAGAGGGAAATGGAAACGAAGGAGTGAAAGAAAAAGGGGAGCGCAGTGCTTAACACCGATGACCTCCTTTTGCATGTCACCTCTCTGTATTTCCTGCCTTCCCTGCTGTGTAAAAAAAAAAACTCCCAAAGAGGAACTGAAGTAAAAATAACCATAAAAAAGGGCAAAATCGAAAAGAATAACCACCTAGTGATTTTCTCGTCTGATTTGGCATTTTCTTCTATTCATGAAATACTTTTATAATACTTTTGAATTATAATTAAATGTTCATTTAGATGAACATTTGGCTGTATCCAGTAGACTTATAGCCATGCGCAGTATTGAGGGTTTCTTTTAATACAACTAACATAATAACAATCTTTTCCGTGGTAATGTAATGTGTTGAACCGCGCTTCAGAATAACTGTTTATTTCACTCCTGCAGTGAGAACAACATTCTCACCTCAAAAATAGATCATGTATAGACCATATACAGTACATAGTGAAACTCACAACAGCTCTTTTGCCAAACAAGACACACAAAGCTGTTCAGTTCTGGATTTTTTTCCCGCTTTTTCACGACTGACGGCCCATGATGATTAGGATGTCACAAATAAGGACATTTCTAGCCGACTATTCTCTGATATGAATGTTGAAGGATGTTTCAGATAGAACTATACTGTGCAGGCGTTATCGCTCTCTGTATCAGCAAGATCAGATCTAAAGATACAGCTGTTGCACCATCATGTGAAGGCAAGCAAGTCATATTATACAACCTTTCTGTTCCTTGAGAAGCATAATAATCTTTAAGAGCTGAGAAAATCCCATTACCTGTCACCGATTTCTTCCCTCATAATTGTTGTCACTTTGGGGGTGATGAAGGACAGCAGACATGCTGATAGCAGGTTATCTTATGGAAACATCTAGGGGACATCTATTATGAGGCCTGGCCTTTTTCCAAATCCCTGAAAAGGCCTCATATAAGAAATCACGGGCAATGACACAGTTGCAACACCATTTAATACTAGAGACCCTTGGCCTATATACTGAGACACACACACACAATTCTGCATAATTTCTTTCTAGAAATAAACCCAGCACTACCCGGACCAACTAAAGTTGATCATATATTATATGCTATTTAGAAGGATCCTGCACCATTAGTTGTGTGGGATCACAAGGTCCAGCCACATATCTGTTCTACTTCAATAGCTCCATTTGTAAGGGAGAGCTTTACACCTATAACCACACATTTACACAGCGTGTCAAAAAGCCTGGGTCTTGTAATTATACAGTTATCATCAGCTGACATGGATCATTCCTTCTCACACAATTTCATTTGGCAGAAATAAGTCTCTGAAAATGTGATGGACTTGGTCAGACATTTCCATGAATTTGTAATAAGGCACAATGTACAAATGTAAGAGGGCCTCAAACACAGAAGTTATATAAACATTGCACTGGTCACGTTGCATACAAACGCATTCAGCCGCCATGACTAAGCAAAGGTAATAATCACAACATGATAATTAATAAATCTGTTTCCTTCTCCTAAAGTTCTGCTAACACTATCCTTTCTATCTTCTTTTGTGAAGCACTCGTCTGTTTGCTTCGCAAGCTTTCAATAACTTCATCCTCTTGCCTCGGTTAAACTGATTCAAATGATGTCCAATAAATTGTTCCATAGAGACAGATCATTGGATAAAGTTCTTTGTTTATTTGCCTTGTTATTCCTGCGGCCTTTCTGTTCGTTTCTAGGTGCATATTTGATAACATGAATGTGAAGACCCCACTTTTAATGAACTGTTTACATTGTCTGGTAGCTGGCAGCATTTGTTATTATTGAGACATAAACGAGATTGAGCTGGCTGCAACGTTTTGATTTGTTTGGTTTCAAGTGAGATTTCTTTCGCTAGAAGAATGGACATACTCTCAGTCGCAATAGCTGCAGAGATCAGCTAATATATAGGGTTGATAATTAAATATTGATCATCAAATAGATAGTCCTTGATTGTGTTACAGTGCAGAAATATGGGGTTCTAGGGGCTGTAGTTTCATGTTGTAGTTTCAACATGTTTGATATTGTGCTATTTAATTGTTATGCTTGCATCGTTCATCCATTTAACAGCAAGAGAGTAACGTTATAGATCCACAGCCACACTCTTCTGTAGCTCATGCCCTTGTTAGTTATTGTGATATGTTAATGGCTGCGCTGCTAATGTATGCAAATAAAGGGACAATTTTCATAACTGTCCCAGGAGATATGTCTGCATATACTGATTGTTGTTTAGACGTAAATCAAAAAACAAACAAAACCCAATAATAAAAACAATACTGTTGAGAATAACCCATGTCGTTCTACAGAATCCAAAATGGTCCATTCATTAAAGTGATATTTTAGAGAGGCACACATTTACTTTTAGATCTTTACAGTGTAATGAAATCTTCCCAGAAGGCCACCTCTTCCCATAAACTACAGTATATACTGGCTTACAAAGTATCACACAAAGTCTATGACAGATGTGTGTAATAAGCAAAATCCTCCCGAGCAGCTGTATTCAATATTGGTTCATTGACCATACAAAGACAAATGACTAGCAGCTGTTTTTGTAACAGCAGTCACATTCTGATAAGGTGCACTTATTTCCTTTAAGCATTTTCTTCTGGCTCTCACAACCAACTAATCATCAGCCCACCAACAAACTGACCAATTAGAACATAGAATTTAGAAGACAGAAAGTTTACTCACCAATACTACATAAAAATGTAATCTACATCATGATCAAAAATCCATATTCCTATTCAGTATGTGAATACCGTAGTATGTGTCGATATGTAATATATATCTGTATGGAATGTCAATTTTTTAAGAATACATACTAACAGCTTCACAGGTGCATTAGAAATAACACAAGTAAACAATGGAAACAATGGAAGTCGATGGAGGCTGCAACCAAAAAGTATTATATATTTTATTTATCATGAACACTGGAATGTTAATTAATATTGAGGTAGGATAGTCTACTGGTCTAGGTGTTGGGCTCCCAGCTGGAAGGTCGTGGGTTGGCCAGAGTTGGCCTTCCTGTCAGCATCACCTTTGAGCAAAATGCCTAACCCCTATCAGTTCAATGTAATAGCAGATCACTTTAACAACCCTCATATTCTTAACATAATATCAGGTACTTTATACTTTTCCTTCTCTCATCATATAAAATCCTCAAGGGGGGAAAATCTGTGAAGCCGCATAGATAGAGATAGCTAGCGATGGTTCGCAGGTGTATTTTCAGTTGTTCGCCTCTTCATTCTCTCCCCAACTTACACTCCTTTATTCTCTTACATTTCACGTTGACTTGAAAGAATTATGCACCTGTCTTTTTGTATTCCCGATGTATTTACGACTCCATCAAGGTTCTTCTCTGCACCTTTGATACATTTATTTCACAAAGCTATCAACCAACCTGTGCACAGGAAACCTGTTTATTCACATTGTTCGGCAAGTGTATTACAGTAGATGGAACTGTGACTATTGAATTATCAATAAAAATGAATCACTAACCAGTTAAACGTCAAAAGCTTAATCGAATAAAACCGTTAAACGCCCTAGAAAGTTGTCCTCTCATGAGGGTGCATTAATATGGTGTATTGACATTCATGTAGACAATGGATTCTGCATACAAAGGACTTCATATCACTGTTTAGTTCATCTTCTTTTAGAAGGGAATGCTGGCATGATAGCAGAGAATGAGAGACATTTAAAAGTTAAAAGTTGTTTCATTTTGTAGTTACTGCATAATTATGTGCATACTGCATATAAGGCAAATCCCCTTTCAATCTAAATGAATATCATTTGTATGAGTCCAGCCTCCTGTGACCTTTTCAAATTGCATTACAACCATGAACACACTGACAAGGTCAGCTAATGTCCTCTCTATGCCTCCAAGAAAGAGTCACGACACACCGGGAAGGGGTCTGAGTTTGACTTCACCGAAGAGCATCACAGGGTCCGAGCACCATGTTGATGAGAATGTACAAAATCAACTGGCCCGCTTTGGTTTAATGTACTGCTACCATCTGAGTTATGAAGAGGAGATTGAGTGGCATAGCCTTTGCCTGGTCTGTCTGACAATACTTTGTCTCACAACATAGTGAGAAAAGGTTTGACTCACCTCAACCACTTAATTCTGGTCAGGTAAAGCGGAACTCCAAAGAACCCCCACCCTGACCTTATTAATTGATTTCTCTGGGAGTTACCATGGATGGGAAAAGAAAAACGGAATAAGCTGCTGGCGTACCTTTGCAAATACAACACCAATATGAAAATATTAGCAGTTGGGGTTGGTGAATTGAATTTCAATTTGTTCTTCTATCAACGGCATGCTTAAGGGGTTTAATTTTGTTGTATCCCAGTGACTCAACAATATACATCTTCATTATTTCAATTTGATCTTATAATTATTGACGTCCGGAAAAAAGAGTTTTGGCTACTCAAGAGTACATCATTTAGGATGAGGCATTCCTCAATTTCTTTATTAATCCAAAACAACAGTTGTGTTGGGTTTGCAGTGCATCTTGTCACAATATAAGTCACTATGGCAATATACCATATGTATGTTTTGAGGAAGAATATTGCTTTTAACCCACATTAATCATTGTCCAGTATGAAATAAGAACTACATTGTATTTGGAGGATTATAATGGGGAATCCATTTTTGTGAGTTATGCTACACTATTAAATGTAATAATGGGATATTTGTTCAATGACAATCAACGACTGAGACAAGAATAGAGCTTATGGCTTTGTTGAAGCACAAATGTTGTTGATTTTGATTACAGGTCAAATACTGTACCAATAGTTTTGCAAACCAATGCTGAAGCATTGGTTTGAATGTTTTAGTGTGAATATTCCAATCAAGGACACTGGTACAGCAAAAGTGATATATCACTTTTAAATGTTATTGTTTAAGGTAATAACTAAGACAAGAAAGATATGTGATTGTTCTTGTGATAATAGGCCTGGTGGAATATGTCCCCTAACAAAGTGTTAGGCTGAGGCACAGAACATTTTCCTTTCTGTCTGTCTTGTGGCTGGCTGATTAGGATGGGGTGCACACCATTGGTGGTTTAAAAGTGGTAACCTATCTCTCAAGAAAGGCAGGTTCAATTAGGAGACACCCTTGAAGGCCATCTTGGATTTGACCCATGGGTGCTGTCTGCCAGTTAGTCGTTGTGGATTTTCGAGTTTGGTCCATTCCACCAAAAATACATTTTTAACCAAAAAAAAAAAGAAAAAGACAGGTGGAGCATGCCTGTTGGTCTGCAGGAGCTAAGAGGAGGGTCATGCCACCAGGTGTAAGGGGTGCACCCTACACACCAGCCAAGTTAGTATGTTAAGGAGTAGTACCTGTACCTCTTGGCCCATTTAATTGTAGGGACCCAGGAAAACTCACATAACACCAGTGCCTTAGTTTGAGTGTTTCCCTCTCTCCCTTATTTTTTTCACTTCACTTGACGCGTCTTCCTTTGTGATGCTCACTACAAATGACACATTACCACGAGACAAAAGATAATGATTTGGCTGCATATAGCTGGAAAATGTAATGACACTCGAGACTCTCTCATGCTGATTACTCTGAAGTCAAAGTAATGGACCATTAGAATCGTTTCCCAAACCTCATCCTCCAGGAGTCACACATATTATGGAAGGTGGAAAGTTTAACCTTAAAGATTTCTGCAGATACATTTACATATTAACATCCAATGAGCCATACAGGCCTACAGAATTGAATCGATGCCACTCAGACTGGGCAAACTGTCATATGTGCATCCATGATAATGCTGTTCGCATGCTAAAAATATATAATAATTTCCTCTCCTGTGAGATTGGAGAACATTGGTGTTACCAATTGATTATTTGCAGATAAAACGGAAGGCATTTAATGACAGTAGGAACTAATCATGAGACTATTCATCAAGAATAATTCTGAAATATAAGAGTCTTAATCCTTGGAAAACATGCTTATAACTCTTGAACATAGGTAATTCCTCAAAATTTACCAATCATTTTTCCCAATTTAGAGATATTATATAATGTAAAAAGGCTTTGTGCATATGATCCAATCTCTTTGACCTGCAAGGTGATGTAGCACAGCATTATTAGGAAAAATGCACGTCAACTAGAACTAAAGAAAAACTCAAAAATGGAGTGTAGAATAGTGAAAGAATGCGTCTTTGCCCACAAGACCCTCAAAAAGGGGACGGCAGCACATCCCAGGTACTCACATTTTAATTGCTTTTGCAGTGGTCTCGTGATATTTCTATTAGTACATCTATTCCAGTGAAATATTCAGTTATCTCTGTTTTTTTTTTGCTCAACATTTAAATAGTCAATGTGAAATCATTCATGAGCCATTTGTTACAGATGAAAATATCACTTCTGAAATAAAACATCAAATAGAAGCAGCCACAGAGTGACATACAGTTATGTAAAAAGAAGAATACTTTAATGTAAGGCTGAGCTAATGCGCAGCCGAACATGCCTGTAAGGCAGACGTTTGCAGTGGGAGAACCCTTTTTTAACAAGTGATTTATAGTCAAGCTCTCTGATCTCCAACTAAGCAAATTATTTGCCTGTGTGTTGTACGGACACTCCCTAAACAATGTGCCATGGGTAATTACAACTCAATTATCAATGTACTGTAGAAATTGTGACAATCTTATCTGACTTTTAAACACCCCTCTAGAAGCTTGCTATTTCTGTCACGATCATAGGCCTGCTAATTAAATGGGTTGTGTCTGTGCATGGATCATTGCTTTGAGCTGATTAAGGAATGATAGAAGGAACTATATAAATCAAGGACAACCAACTCAACTATCGTAATTAGCTGCCCCAACCATTAAACAATAACAACTGACTGAAGTGGTTTTCTTTTACATAGTGTATTTAGTCAGCATGCAGCCTGCAGTTTGTATTCTATACCAAAACAATACCATACAATAGGCATGCTGTAACATAAAATCTTTAATGTTACTGCAAATGCAATATAATAGAATAAGCTTCACTGACTAAAAACAACAATATACGAACAAAATAGAACAATAAACAAACGCAGATGTAATTTGTTTAGGTACATGTTCCCATGGGCATGTAAAGGTCTGTTTCAATTACCGGGGTGGATCCTGTTAAACACTTTAATTTTTGCCCCTATATATCAAAAGCAAATGAGATTTGATATGAATATGCAATTGTTCCATTTTCAACACCCAAGACACGAAGACGAGAAGATAATCCTGCACAAATCGGTGAGAATAGTCAGCAGTGAGCAGCGATGCTGCCCTCAATAGGTTCACCTTCAGAGTAGGGCTATTATGTTTCTCCTGATACGGGACTGATGCTAATCACTGGATTGTATTTTATGCCTTAAAGCGGGAAAATGTGCTGATGAGGGCCCCACAATAAATGAACCTTATCACCTAATGGCATCTGGGCCGTCCATGTGCCTTGCTGAAAACGGCCTTGCTAAATGTCACGGGTAGGCTGAATGCACTTGTGCGATAATTTGAGAAGTATAAAGGCTTTCAGATGCATAGATTGTTCAGTCATCAGTATTGGTCACAGCAAACCACCGAGTCCCCTGGAAACACTCTGTATCTCGTATGTAATTACCAGTAAACAATTAAATAAGTTATCCGTTGCTCTGCTCTGCTCTGCGAGCACCAGCATTTCTTTTTGTTTGTGCACAAAAGCAACAGTGTGAAGGGTAAAGTCCTTTATTGATGTTTACCTCAATATAGCACCAATAAAGTGAACTTGTGTGTTTCTGAAATGTGACCAGGGCAGAGCCATACAGTGGTGCACATTCATTAATCCCACGTCTATGTGTTAGCATTATAGATGTAAAAGAAACCTTTTTCAGATTGTCCGATTATATAATTTTAACACTATCAGGTAAAGCGCAAAAAGAAAATGATCTACTTAAAGGTTACTTTATATCTTATCATGCAAATAAATTAGTAGGTTAAGTAGGCTAGATAATTGTGAACCTAAAAAAAAAAAAAAAAAGGTTTTTATTGCTTAGGAGAAAACACTAGCTTGATTAAAACCATCCTGATTTTGTAAGCCTCGCGTTCACGATTTGCTCTGCTTTGCATATCAGTCAAGGATCTCCCCATACAAAGCCGGTTAAAAAACCACCGGCCAATTCGTGTCCTGGTGGGTAGTTCAGTGGATGCTGACAGCAATGAAGTGCCTGTGTTCGGAAATCGTGCCCACGGGGGCTTGCTGTGATTGTTTGACGGTGTCCCAATTGTCTGTGAATGATTTGATTGACACCTATAGGTGCCTCACAAATGAAATAGAGAGTTTACAGACTGATTTGTAGAGTGGAGCTTGCAAAACAACATGGTTTTACCAGGCTAAGAAAACACACTCCGACAACCAAATTAAGCAATTTTTTTGGCCTTACGGCGGCTGTAACACTTTTTTCATTGGGTTTGTATTGATGAGATTATCTCTCCAACTCATGATTCACTGTGTGTACCTCTTTAGATGGAACAGGCCCCGTGGAGCAGGGATAAGTAGGCAATCGCTCATTTTGAGTAACGGCAGAGGTGAAATGTAAGTAAACTCTGTGAATGTGCGTGGCCACCCAAGTGCCAGATGTTGAGCACTGATGCCAACATGGCATGGGGCATCTCATTAAATCAGAAGAGTGGGATCTGTTGGCCTTTCTCTGACGGCTTTGTCGCTCACTCAAGCCAGCAGCGCTTATGCAGAGACTTTCCCTCGATTGGGTAAAGATGCCAGCTGGGACAGATCCCAATTCATTATTGGCATGAAGAAGTACATAAATAAATAAATAAATAAGCACTGGAAATAGGGCCACAGGGAGGCAGCTATGGTATTAGAGCAAGGAAAACAGTTTCCTCTAAGCAGCAGATTATGAAAACATTAAGCAACAATTACTGTAATGAGAGTTATTGAAGCGGCAAGGTAGCAGACAAGCTGTGTGCATCTGGCTCCTGCATCTGGCTGCAGTGCCAGAGAACCCGAAGGGCCAGGAGGAGAAGACATTCATTTGTTTTAGCCATTCTTTCCCCCTGGATAGAAATACACATCCCAATAATTGTCGTCTTCTGAAAATGATCTCACAGACAGATGAATTGGTCCTCTGTGCACTGCCGTGGATGCTAATGTTCAAATTGTCAGTTACATCTGACTGCGAACATGGATCTCTGGGGGTAATTTATATCACTCCCACTGTGTGGGATATTGTGTTTTTTAAAAGTCACACTTAAACTTTGCTTTTTCATTCAGCCAAAGCCGATTGCTTTCAGTCAATTGACATGCAGGATGTTCTCCGGAAATGTAGCTATAATTGAAGCAAAACATCTGCTACTTTTGATTGTATGCTACAGAAAATGAATTTGCATACTTTTCCCCCTATCCCAACTTGTGATTGGATGAGTTGAGTGATTGCCTAATAATATCATTAGCATTTCAGTATGTTTATTCACTTATCCAAGGCTTGTGTGTATTGCTTTAGTAAGTACACTGAGTTATGAACACATTTTGTCTGAAGGTTCAGACTGAACTGCAGGAGATTGGGGAAATGCAGTAATATCTTTAACATTTGTTGGCTCCAGATCTTAATAAAATGTTGAATTCACTGAGGGATGACAATATAGAAGGAATAAAGTAAGTAATAATAAATATGCAGAAATGTATATTTGACCAGACCGGCTAAGGCTCTACAAGCTATATGATTGTTGACAACGCCACTCTGGGAATTGCACCCAGAGAAATCTAATTTGGCATCACAACTACAGAGGTTCCCATACAGGTCAGTTGTGAATAAAGAAAAAGACAGGAAAGTCATGTAGGATGGCTGTATATTAAACAATTTCGTTAACAAGGCAAATATACCTCTAGCCAGGAAATGCAGGCTGGCTGCAAGGGACAGCTCTGGCTAAAGGGGGTAAAGGCACTTGCTTACACCACACACACGTGATTTGTAAAAATAAAGTATTTTAAGCTATTGAATCACTCAAAACGTACACACTTGGATGACCTGAGACCCTAAGCAAAGCCCGAGAAGCACAGCCACACACTGGTTGGACCACAATAATGCCAGTAAAATGAACAGTGGTTTGTCTTGCACATGTAAATCAAAAAATGAACAACCAAGAAAACAACCAATATCCCAGGACCTTTATCACAAAATCTATTTTTATAGACATCTGCTATAGTTATAGTTAGCTATAACCTTCATTCATGAAAAAAAAAGAAAAAGAAAACAGGGATCGGACACATGAACAAGGTGAGCAGTCCTATCTAGCACAATATATATTAAAGTCAGGGAGTGCTACCAGTCACAATCACAAAGGAAGAAATACACAAATACAAAATGAACTTCTCTGGGAAAGCCCATGCGTGGTTAGCAATAAAACAGAAGGAGCAATGCCATTTAATTTAGAGCATACGAGTGCCTGACCTTGACTTAAGCTGACATTGTGTCACTATGCGACTTGCTTGGCTATATGCCATGTACAGATTTAGTTAACCATGGGTGATACCTCTGACCTTCAACAACTTGCTATGGCTGTCTGTCTTGCTTCATTCATATACTGTAGATGATGTAACTAGTCAGTAGTTGCATTGAGGAAGTTTGAAGACTTAAAAAGACATCAACATGATCTGGTTGTCTTAAATTATTACGTTTATACCTTGTTTGATTACCATCTAAACGGAGTGTAAAAATTCTAAGTGCATTCTAAAAATATAGCTTTTTGTTGCTTGAGCTAATACTCTATATTGAGTAAACCAAGTTTACCCTTAAGTGTTTACAGTGTTCACAAACCTGAAAATGAACACAATATTTTACAATTGAATGTTATAATGATATAATGGAGACTGGCACCAAACCGAGAACCTTAGCCTCTAAATAAAGTACAAGCAATTCTGTCCAAATCCCCTGAAAATGCAAAAAATTGACAGTTATCAGTCAAACGTGTGGCTGACATGATGAATTGCAATAATTTGACAGGTACATTAATTCTAGCTAAACAGCCGAAGCTGGTGGCTTAAAATCTTCAAGAGAAGTCATGGAGAAATTCAGTTATATGGGTGGATCCCTGCATCGCTTGTCATAATCCTACGTGATGCAATAAATCCCTCCTAAGTGTTTGCTGATCTAGGTGTGATTTTTACACATTTTACATTTCATTTTAAATTAATTCCCACCATTCCTGGACTATGATAATTAAGTGTGGAGTATTTAATGCTGACTCTAATGCGCTCAACTAGCTATTAAATCAAAGAGTGGGAATAGGACCGCGCAGTCCGGCCATAGACGAGATCTACAGTCGAGCGACTGCTCGGGACTCAAGATGGATGGGTTGGGCTATAGTCTGGATGGGACGCCTCCATTGGGCCGTTTGGCCTGGTGGAGCCCATCAATCAGGGCAGCACCAGAGGTCCAGGCTCTGGTTGTGTAATGATGCGAACAGCATGCGGCCAACCCATCCCTGACTGCTCAGGTGTATACGGGTCTGCCCCCCGTCCCACAGTCGTCTCAGCTTCCTCACCGCCATCATCCATCACGCCGCCTGCTTCCAAGGCACTCAACACATTTCAGTATATTGGCTAAAGATAACTGAAGATCAAACTTTGGCGAAATTGAAAATAATCTTCGACGGTACACACCTCAGTCTGTGTCTGGAATTACCCTTGTGGTTGAAACCTGCATTACAGAAATGTTGTTGTAGGGGGCGGGATAGTCTAGTGGTCTGGTTAGGGTGGTCGACTCCTAGCCTAAAGGTTTTGGGTTCAATCACCAACAGGCCTGGCCTTGTAGTTCTAAGATGCTTCACCTCCCTCACCTTAGTGTTGAAGGGGCTCACAGCTTTACTACCTTTGTTCCTGGTTGTCTTTCAAAAAATACTGGCTAGGTAATTGGGGGTTCTGGGGGCACTATAACACAATTGAGGAGTGTACCTTTAAACTCAAAATTAATCCTGAGTTTTGTTTTTTGTGAACTTCTGCTTTTGCATAGAACTGATCGATAAAGAAGAAGTATTCATTATATTTTTGAATGTGGGAGTAAAGCCAGACTGCTGCCTTTATACTGTATATAAATTATTATGTATTATTACACGCTAACAGCATGTCTGGTACACATGCATAAATGTGTGTGTTCAATAATATGGATATGGCAACTGGTTATTGTTACTATGGCAACTTTTTATTAAAATAATGGGGCCTCTGTTATGCTATGCTTTGAGTTCATGTACTGTATGTACAAGTCACAAATAATACTGGACATTCTTTATGATTAATCTCTGCTGCCCTTCTGTTTATCATTTACATTTACATTTACAGCATTTAGCAGACACTTTTATCCAAAGCAACTTAGAATTAGTACATTTGTCAACAGTTGATAACATTCTCCTAGAATAAGGACAGCATCATGTAACAAGGTTACTTTACCTATTTGCACAACATTACTCAAAGGTTTATCATTCACTCCTTAAAATAGTTTAGTAAGTACAATAATCAAAGTTATCATTCACACTTCAAGTTTTCCTATCTTCAAACAGTAAATAATTGCTTAGTTTAGTGCTTAGTTTATCATGTCATTTCTATTATTTCTAATCCATCAGCAGTGTAGATCTGGGTACATGACGAGTCTTGTCTTCATGATGGCATCAGTAGTTGCACAAATGATGTGCCCTGAACGTGGATCAGTAGAGTCACATCTTTCTATAATGTTTGATAAAGGACATTCATTCATTCACTTCATGGCACATTATATGTTCTTTATAACCCTCACACAAACATATTATGCTCCTGGATGAAGGTGGCCTTATGAGTGCTATAAAGCCAGGCTCAAGAATAGGATTGTGAAAACTGCTGCTAAGTATGGACTCAGTATACATGGAAGGTCATCTGGTAGGTGACATACAGTGCAATGTATGCTTATAAAGATGCCCGGTGGAGTTTCAGCTGCTGAAAACACACCTGCCCGCATCCAAATGGATTTTCCCCCTCATTGAAAGTCATATCTGACTAGACTATAATGTTATATAATATTAGCGATACTGAACTTTTTGTGAAGACCATGAAGCTATACTATAGTTTTATCCGTGTCCTAAATGATGTCTTGTGTCAATGTGAGGAACTAAAAACTGAATAAAATTGAGACAGGATCATTTAGTGTTTAGGGTGGTTGATACCCAGCTGAAAGGTTCTGGGTTCAATAACTGGCTTAGCTGTAGGTGTCCTTGAGCCAAATGCCTGATGCTTAATAATTGTATTCACTGTGAGTTGCTTCAGATGAAAAGATAAAAAGGACATAATCATTTATATACTTTTTACATACTTTTTAAAACGTTTCTTAAGCTCTTAACTTCTATGAAAACTTCTATGAAAACGTCTATGAAACGACATCTTGGCTGGTGTACTGTATGTATTCTGCTGATATGTTTCTCAAGTTATGTCAAGTTATGTAATTGCTGCAGTGTTTAATTTAAGAAACATTTTCTTTTAATTTCATCAAAATGTTTTTTTAAAAACATAATTATTTTATTGATTTTTTTATTGCTAAACACCAGTGGGCGGATATATTTTGACGCTACAGAGCCTGGTGTTTTTTGAACAAAATCGCTTTAAGATACAATTCATTCTACCCCCACATGTTATGAAGTTCAGTAACAGGCACAATACTGCATAAACTATGCATTTATTTACAATGCATTTATTTTGCTTATAGCCAATTTTTAAATGGCGTGACCATATAAGGTTAGCAGGCTAAATTAGTGTTGACAACCTGCATATAGTATGAATTACGCTCTTGTCTCCACTAGTTCATTTAATGAGGTGCGAGACCTTTTGGTATTTGTATTGCCAGGAATGGGATTGGGAAGGATGTTGAACTGAGAATTTTCCATTTCCTTTATACAATCAGCAGAGAATGAGTGATAATTGCTTTTTGTTCTTTATTGATGATTCCTAGGTTATAGAAGCATGACAATTTCTGATTAAAACCCCCAAATTGGTTTTACAACATGGGATTTGAGGTGCAGGGAGAGCTTTTATAGATTGGGTATTTATGTGGATTTGAATTCCTTCTGACTGACAGTAAATCAGCATCAGTAGTGTTTAGAAGGTTTATTATTTTGATATTGATTGTTTCATTTACATAAAGACAGATTTCACACGTAGGTTCTAAATTGACAGAATAATAACCACCTAAACCCATGTAAGCCTGTAAGCCTAGCAGAAAGAACATTTCCTTATAGGGTGGCAGCACATTCCACTGAGCTTCTCCGGTGTCTCTTTCCTGTGTCACATCTTGTTAATCTCATCCATATTTGGGCCCCATCAGCCAGGCCTTAATGAAATCAGCCTCATTATCATAAAACTGACTTTAATTACACAACCTTGTACCTTTGGCTTTAATTAAAAACACCCCTCCTCTTGTGAGCATAGTTTAAATAGCTTTGTGCTTGTGTTTAAGATAAAGTTCTCAGCATACACCACTTCAGATCAGAGGTTTTCCAACTTTTTAAGTTTCTCAGAATTTTGAAATGATCTTGTGACTCGGGGAGTCCCGACCCCCCACTTTGACAACCTCTGAGTTATAGATTAGAAGTTTTGAACCATAGCTTTAAATGGTAACTTGTGACCTTGGCAACAATATGCAATTTTCAATGTCCTCACGACATGCAAATTACTAAATATATGCTTCATTACTGCTTGTAGCAACTGCCTCCAATCACTCAGAACATTTCCCCTCCTATAGGGAGACATTAAAAAGAGCTTATGCTCATAGTAATTTGGGGGTTAATAGTAGCCTTTTACAAACCTCGGTCAGGGTGAACGTCCCCTCCTCTGTGAGGGGTAGTGTCCAGAAATTATTAAGATGTGTTGCCAAGATATAATAAGGTTCCAGCACATTACATGCACCTCTCTGTGTCATTAGATGTTCTCAGGCATAGAATCACTCATTTTACTAATATGGACAAACCATTTTTCATGGCCATGATAATGATTAGAGAACTCACTCAAGTCAAATCAAGTCATTGGTATATGTTATGGATGAACAGGATTCCTTTTGCAATGCCACCATAGGGGGCACTGTTGCACTACTGACTGATTGGCTGATTGACAAAACATTAAATGTGCGCAGTCACCGAAAAGCTTTGATGCAAAATTAGCAATTAAACAATCAGTAATGGAAAGCTGTAAAAGTTAAAACCAAAAGTTAAAGCTGAAAGGCAAAAAAAAAGAGGCAGATTCTGTTAAAGCATGCGGTATATGGGAATATTATTTGTGATGTTTTAATGGTATACAGGCACTAATTAGAAAAAAGTGAAGACTATTATTCATTTTCACTTTCAAGTGCTCATGCACTTTCCAGCAAAGCAACAGGCTTATTCAGTTGGTTATTTGCTGCAAATTATACAAGGATATAAAAGAAAATGAAGGTGTCATTCACACTGACAAGGCTATTTTCTGCACTGCCATTCTATCTGGACAAGTTTAAGATTTAAGTTTTTATTACATTGTAGTATATGAATAAATGGCAAAAGGTTCTTTATTTTTTTTTAAATCTCTATTAATATTGCATGCACTTCTAAGTTCAAAGAGCCAATTAAGTGTACAAAATGTTGTGTCCAACACCATTCTGTACATTTTACGCCTTCATGACAATGAGGAAAGCTTAATATGTTGACAATTCCTTTACAGCTATGAGGTAAAGTTAGTCTCCATTACAGTAAACTAAAGTCAGTAGGCAGTGACCAATTGGCTCATATGAGAACGGTGCTCAAGTGTTTAATTATAACCTTGTTCTTTCAACCAAAGACTGAAAACCGAAATGGGCTGTAAATAAACAGAGATAAACCCTCAATGCATAGCACAGCGTGTGTTTTTGTTATCTTAGGTAAAATGTAATTTCTAGAAAGGGAAACCAAGACACTTGGAAGATAAATTACCATTTATTTAGGCACACAACCCACACACCATGACCCATGCAAGTGTTTATCGGAGTTGCACTCCCATGTGGTGGGTCTCCAATTTATCAGGGTTTTTAATGATCCAGGATCCCAAGTAGATAAACACATGAAGAAGGAAAAAAAATTAAATTTCTTATATTAATCCCAAAATGAAATATCTTGAGGAACACTGGGTACTGAATAAAGCCACTGACATACTGAAGAATGCATTTTCACACTCAAGCTGATAGAATACCACAACCCAATTCCACTGTTATATACAGTATATAGCTAT